>JAITYX010000183.1:0-72745 GCA_021018815.1 Talinum fruticosum | reverse complement strand
CCCCTAAGTTTACCATGCCTAACATCAAGTTTCATGGAACCGAGAACCCTCACCATCACGTGAGAAACTTTGTGGGGGCAATGACTTTGAAGAATGTACTATAGGACACATACCATGTCATCTTTCCGTGGACGTTTAGCACAAACGTCATGAAGTGGTACAACACTATTGGCCTATACAAGGTCACAAACTTAAAGGATCTTTGCCGAGAGTTCTTACATCAATACTCCTACAATATTGATCTACTAGTCACACTTTGGGATCTAGAATTGATCAAGCAACCAGACGATGAAGGCTTCACCAACTTCCTTACTCGCTGGAGGGTGACAGCAGCCCATATGACTGATTGACCATCCGAAAAGGATCGAGTTAGAATCATCATCATGAACTTACAACTTGCCTATCATCATCACCTTAAGTTCTTACCTATCATGGACTTCAAAACACTCGAGAGATACTTGGCATGCTCATAGAAGAAGAGCGGACATCCGACTAGAGGTCATCCAATGAGCCTACTACTCATCAACGATACTAATAAAGTCTACATTTCCCTTTCATATCCATTTATGTATTTTTGCTTTTCCTGTTTTCCAAAAAAAAAAAAAACCCAAATCAGTATTCCTTTTTCAACTATGAAGGCCCGATTTCCGCTATAGTGGATATGTAGGAAGCCCATGAGGTCCGACCTAAATCCTAGTGTTGAATCCAATTTCTAACTCCCATTTCCAATTTTCCCAATCCAAAAGCCACTTTGTCGTATCCAAAGGAGCAGAAACTAATTGGGAAAAGGCACCAAATCATCAAGAAGCATGCGATCCGATTCAACGCTAAATTGTCGGGATCACTATCCACGGTTCACCATCGATAGCGAGTACATCGCAGTTCGAGCAACCTACCCTTCTTTAGAATTTACTTTAGGGAGTGGGGGCTAAATGCAATTTTGTATTTGTCTTTTTGAACTTTTTGCATCATCTTAATAAAAGAATGCATTTGTTCTTAGAATAGAGTCTTGCATTCATCTCCTTTGCATAAGACAAACTCCTAAAAATACAAAAATTAATAACAAAGCACCCTACAAGGAATTATTCAATCAAGCGAGCATCAAGCATCATGTAGCATCAAGCATCAAGTTGGCATCAAAAGGTCACTGGCATTGTCACCTTCAAAAGAAGTTCAGCCAAGAATATCAAAGCTCATCAACTCTCCAACATTCGAGAAGGGCTAGACACAAGCACCCGGGAAGAACATGGGGGCTCAAGATCAAAAGGGTCATACAATCACAACAACTCCAAGAGCACTTAGCGGAAGATCCAAATCAAATGAGCTATTAGCACACAAACTAAAAGCTCAAATATAGAATGAGGCACATAATCTCACGGAACATCATATTTCAAGCAAACATTCCCTAGACTTCAGGTCACCAAGTCCAAAGCAAGATTTTTACATAAAGATAAGCATTCCTCCCTATTCGATGAAAGTGGATAGAAGTCGAGCTTCAAGAACAGCAGCGGTCAAGGTTTAGACACAACTCGGTCGATCTTCAAACCCAACAATGGTTAAGGTTAAGACACAACTCGGTTGAGCTTCGAGTCCGAGTAGTGGTCAAGGTTCGGGACGCAACGCAGTCGAGCTTGAGGCCCAACAGCGGTCAAGGTTTAGATACAACACGGTTGAGCTTCAGCCTCAACAACGGTTAAAGTTTAGACACACCCCGTCGAGCTTCGGGCCCGGCGACGGTTAAGGTTCGAGACATAACTCGGTCGAGCTTCAAGCCCGAGCAATGGTCAAGGTTTAGACATACTCCGGTCGAGTCTTAGGCCTAACTATGGTCAAGGTTTACACATCTCTCGGTCGAACTTCGGGCCTATAGCGAGTCAAGGTTCTCACACTAAACCAAGACTTCAGGACCACTCCAAGGCCAAGTCAAGGAACTACATTTGAAATGTGATCCGGTTACAAATCATCTTCATGTAACACTTGAAACTATTTACATTTGATTATTAGTTAACAAAACTATTAGTACGGAAAATTTTCAGCCTAGCTTTAGATCAAGTACGCGGTCAAGTTTCGACACTTCATTTGAGCTGCAGGACACTAAACGAGCCAAGCTCGGGATACCCAAATGAACTTCAAATCTAAGAAATGGTAAAGTTCGGACACCCCAATTTGACTTTAGACTTTACTACCCAAGTCAAGTTCAAGCCCTCCGCCAAACTTCAAACTAAGCACATGGTCAAGTTTAGGCACACCAATCCGAGCTTTAGGTCATTAAGTAGCCAGGTTCAAGAATCAATAACTCGGAGTTCAGTCTCCTATAGTCAAGTTCAGGCCCAGTTATTAAAGTTCAAGTCAAAAGTCAATACACACAAATTCAAATCGGTATAATAGGTAAGTACCCTTTAGTGTCTACTTTGACCTTCGTCTTTAAGACTCGGTCAAAGTGAGGGCTAACTGTAGACACCTAAAAAGTGTCGTCCTTTTCTTTATTTTATTTGTTTTTTGCCCGATGATGAAATCCCGAGTCTTGTTTGAGGATTTGGACCACGATCTGTGAAGTAGAGAGTCTAAGTCACCCTAGAGGGGGTGAATAGGGTGATGTAGGAAATTAAACGATTTTTACAATAGACCAATGAAACTGCGATTCCGAGTCTAGATTAGACTTAGAAAAGTGTCAACAAAGATTTACATAGAAACCCTCCTAGGGCAGAAAACCACGGACGAGTGCTCATCCAAGCACCAAGTCAAATCCACTATTTTGAATCCACAAAATACAAGAACCGACTCTACCGAATTGCTCCCTTAAACAATTCCTTACAGTGTTTTCCTAGCCTCAAAAGTTACCTTATCCGATCTAATACTTCCGACCGAGGTAACCTTTACAATAAGGGACAACCGAGCTAAGTTAACCTTTACAGCTCGAGTCAAGGGACCTTACTCGAAAGTAAGAAAAGAATGTGACTGATTACAAGATTTTTACAACTCGGAAAATATTAAATACGAGTGGGAGTTGTAAATAGAAGATTGAATAAAGAATGAGAACAATAACTTTAGGTCAAGAAATGTGTTCGATAAAAACGTTCAGCAATCTTCTAGTCTTGTGAGGTGGCTTCTATTTATGTCCAACCAAGCGAGTGACCTTTCGGTCTTGGTTACGAACATAAGTCTTAATCGAGTCGTTGTAACGGCTCTTTCGAGTCACTCGAAAAGATCCGTTGGGATGTGAACGTTGTGCAACGACTCACGGGCTCCAAAAGATGGTCCAATCACTTGGTGGTGACTAAAAATTGTGGTGGAAACAACCGCTAAGCCTAGAGTTGGAGTTTTCTAATTTTGGAAATAGACAACCCTAACATGTTGTCCGAGCCATGTTCGAAGTAGATAAAGCTTGTCTGCTGGTGATTGACAGACTAGAAACCGGCTACTTTTTTATTTCAAAAATGAGTTAGCCTTGTTTGAATAACGTACAAAAGTAAACCACATTGGTTCTCAAAGTATAAAATACTTTGGTCTAAGATTAGGCATAGATAATAATTAAATTAGAACAATTAAGTGCTTAATTATCTTTGGCCTAGAAAAGTGAAATTTTTGAGTCTAATATTCGAGTATACTCAAATTCTATTGGAGTCATACCTAAGGATGATCAAGTTAAAAGAATAGAACATCGAGTTTAACAACTTGATCTGGTCAAATTATTCTCAAGGGAATAAACTGACTTAGAATAAGGAATTAACACTCGTGATTCTCTTTGCATTGAAATATGTAGTCGATACTCGTAATAAAAGTGTTAGAGAAATTATTTGAGCGTGCAATAGTTCCGAATGATGTCCGAGTGAGTCAAAAACATTAGTGTAGAAGATATGCAATAAGGTGGTTTCTAAGTCGGTTAGAAACGGATGAAAACTTATACAAGAGTTTCTATAACGCTCGGAATGACTTGAAATCAAAACTTAAGAGAGATGACATTTATACCGAGTTCTTCATGTATTACTCGGAATGACTTCGAGTTAGAAATTGAGTCTTCAATCTCCCCTGTGATAAAAGGCATTCCATACTTAGAGAGAAACTTGTTAGTGTGAAACATGAGTTATCATTTTCACGATGCAAAACATATCGGAGCGAGGAGTGACAAATGAGAAGCATTCCATACTTATAAGATGCATTACATATAATATCATCACTCATAACGAGTTGTGCGGATAACACATTAGAGCGAGAGAAATGAATATATTATATCGAGTAGAAAAGGAAGAAGAAATTTCCAACTAAGAAACATGTAACATAGAAATAAGTCCGTTCGGAAAAAAAAATTCATTCATTCATTGCTCAAAGAAAGAGAGGGTGAGCTCCCCTAAACACAACATCAAGTTTCCTATATTTCTCTCCCCTTGCATTTCATCAAAAGAGGGTAGAGAATTGCAATAGAATACAAATGATGTTAAAAAAAAGAAAGAAAAAAAAAACTATGAAGGGGGCTTGCTGCGGGAGGAGGAATGATGGGCGATGCGCCGACGCCGATATGCTTGAGAGGAAGTTGATGATCATGACAGCGGCAGCACGGGGATGTCCGGAAGTGGCTCCGTCCTGGTTGTCCGAGCCGGGGCCATATCTTCCTCGAGGCTCATCCTCCTAGAAGACAGTGGAGGGAGGTGCTTCTAACTTAGCAGCTATGGATCGACCAACATCCCTAGCTTCTTCGATCCACTTAGATCATCATCCGAGGAGATCAATTCGGTTTAGGGGCTCGTTGTACCTTGGCCCTCGGGTTAAGCGGCCTCCTCTTTCTTTTTCTCCTCTTCCTCCTTCTCCTCTTCCTTCTCTTCTTCCTTCTCCTCCTTAGGCTGAGCTTCGCGGTTGTAGCTTCTTCTTCTTCGACCTCAACTAAGGGAGACTTGGCTGGGTTGGAGGACTCCTCGAAGTATCCGAGGTTTCAGGTCCTGGGCAACCTTGCATCGGCATTCTTGGAGAAGTTGGAGTTGTTCGTGCTGTTTGTTGAGGATGCCCTTAAGCTCAATCAACGGATCCTAGTTCTCTCGGATCCGAGACCGGCCGGTCTTCGGTTGATAAGCGAGGCCTTGAAGGATAGTTTTGAGAGAGCGGAGGGTGTCCTAAAGTTCTTCGAATCACGAAGAGATTTTGTCTACCCAAAATGGTAAACATAGCAGCAGAGGTCGTAGGAGGTGGTTGAGAAGTGGAGGGCCCAACATAGGGAGGAGGAAGTGGTAGAACAGTCTAACTCTAAGTGGGAGAGGGTGAAGGAGGTTTCAACTCGAACCCATGGACCTAGACACCGGGCTTTACTTCTTGATATCCATAACCCGTAAGCTCCTTTCCGCCAACCACTATGGCAGCCTCGAAACCGCATTTGGATCCGAGGGGAGGGGAACCTTGAACTCGTTTGAAGTTTATAGTCGGAAGAGCTCCGAAAGGAATGGAGTAGATGTTTTGGACTAAGCTGGCACATAAGAAATTTGCTTAATAATAGAGGGGAAGAGGTCTACATTGTAGCCCTCTAAAATATCAAATAAAGCTTTGAGAATCTTGGAATTAGGATTCTCTTTGCTAGAATGACGACAGAAGAAAGTTCTCATCAAGAGAAAATAGAGTAGTCCGGCCTTGGTCTTTATCTCGTGTCGTTGAGAAATTTTTGCGTGACTCGAGTTCCTCCTTGGCGTACTTCTCAAAGAATTCATCGGTAATCTCTGTAAAGGGGATTGGATTGTAGTTAAGAAAAAGAGAAGAGACTTTGAAAATTCGCATGAAGAAGAAAGAGGTTGACACAAACAACCTTCTCTTGAAGTCGTGAGGTAATGACTCCTCGAGTAAAACATATTAGAATAGAACTCAAGCAACGAGTTCGGGATAGATAAACCCACTAAAGCACAAGAAGTTGTACACTCCAAGGCTCTTTATATGCTACAACCACGAAAACGAAGTGGTTTGAAAGAATTTATCATCCAACGTAAGATGTCGGGTGGCAAAGATCTTAGAGGGGTTAGAGGTACCCTCTTGAGGAGTTTTGGTGCAGGGCTTCTTGATAACGGACCCTAGCAAATCAGGTGCTGAACCTCGTTTAGGCATGGTGAGATTGTTCGAGAAATTGAGAGGACACAAGAGAGAGAGTAAAGAGAGCGAGAGAACACTTAGAATTCGAGAGAGAAAGAGAGAATTCGAGTGAGCAAGAATGCTTAGAAAGTAAGAAGACAAGTGAGTAAAGTAAAGAAATGAAGGTAAAGGGATGTTATTTATAGTGAAAAGAAATGACCTTCAACCTTTGTTCCTGACCGGATTACCCAACGGTACTCTTAGATCGGTGTGACGTTCCGCTCTCCAACGGTTAGAATTCCAATAGCTTTCTTCCAACGGCTATTTTCCTGATCGAAATGCACGACACATGAGAGAGAGAGAGAAGAAAGACTTTTCAAAAATATTTCGAAATTCTCCATTTATCTAGAGATGATTCTAGAAGTTTGATGTCCATTTTGCTCAAAAACCGAGTCCGACTTAGTATGGTTTATAAGTGACTCGGAACACTCGGAGACTTGATAACTCATAACTCGGTTTCACTTGGTCAACTTATCCATTTGTTATTAAGACACAAGAAAACATATAACATGTAATTATGCAAGGAAACTTCACTTAGAAAACACATAATCATGCATTAATCATGCCAAGCTCAATCCTAATAAAACAAAACTGATCCTCACTAAGTGGCCTAGTAAAAATATCAACTAACTGAAATTTCGTAGGAATGAATTCAAGTTCAATATCACCTTTCTCATAATGGTCTCTCAAAAATGATACCCGACGTCAATATGCTTTGTTTTTGAGTGTTGAACTGGATTCTTGGTAATGCTGATTACACTCTAATTGTCACACTTGATTGCAATAGATTTGAATGATAGCCCTAGATCCTTCAAGTGTTGCTTGATCCATAAAATCTGAGCACAAGCAAGCTCCAGCTGCAATGTACTCAGCTTCGGAAGTTCATAGAGCAACAAAATTTTGCTTCTTTTAGTACCAGGAGATGAGGGATTGACTAAGAAATTGGCATGCTCCTGATGTGCTCTTTCTATCAACTTTGTATCCAAGCATAATCAACATCCGAGTATCTAGTGAGAGTCGGTTCCGAGTCTCTTGAAAACCATAGACCAAGATTCCGAGTTCCTGCAAGATATCCGAAAATTCTCTTCACCACGAGTGAGATGTGATTCTTTTGGATTAGCCTAAAATCTTACACATAATCAAACACCGAACATGATATCTGGCCTACTAGATGTGAGATAGAGTAGAGATCCGATCATAGCTCTGTTGAGTTTTTGATCTACATCTTTACCTTTCTCATCCGAGTCCAGCTTCAAATCGCTACTCATAGGTGTTGCCGCATGCTACACATCTTATAGTTTGTACTTCTTCAAAAGCTCCTTGGTATACTTGGTTTAATGCACATAAATGCCATTTTTATCTTGTTTGATTTGTAGACCAAGAAAGAAGTTGAGTTCTCCCATCATACTCATTTGGAACTCCTATCTCATCAGCCACGTAAAACTCTTAAGATAGGGTTTCATTAGTAGCTCCAAAAATGATATCATCAACATAGATCCGAGCAATAAGAAAATCTTTCCCATTGGTTTTTATAAAAAGAGTTTTGTCAATCTGACCTCTTTTGAAGTTATTTTCAACCAAGAAACTGCTTAATCTTTCATACCAAGCTTTGGGAGCTTGTTTACGACCATATAAAGCTTTGTACAATTTGAAAACATGATTTGGAAATCCCGAGTTTTCAAATCCAGGGGCAACATAGATTTCTTCTTGAATGAAACCATTCAGAAAAGAACACTTCATATCCATTTGATAAAGCTTAATATTCATGCTAGATGCAAATTCCGACAAGATTTTGATTGCCTCTATCCTAGTAACAAGTGCGAAGGTTGCCCACAATCAATTCTGTCCTCTTGATTGTAACCCTGGGCAACAAGTCTAGCTTTATTTCGACTACTAACCCTTCCTCATCCAGTTTGTTCTTAAAAACCCATTTGGTTCCTAGAACTGGGTGGTTAGATGGTCATTTGGTCGAGCCCGGACTTGGTTTCTTTCAAATTGATTGAGCTCTTCTTGCATAGCCTCTACCCATTTAGGTTCATTTAGGGCTTCTAGTACTTTTTGGGGTTCAGTTAATGATATGAATACAGAAAATGCACATAGATTATATAAAGAAGATCGAGTCCTTATCCCACTCGTTGATATCGGAAAGTATGTTTTCAAGTGGGTGGTTCGATGGATATTTGAAAGCTTTACCTATCCTTTGATTTACCAAGTTTATTGGTTGAACAGGATGATCTTCGATTAGTTGATCTTGCTGAGTCTCATTGACTTGTTCTTCAACGATTCCGAGCTAGGTCTTGAGTTTGTTCGGTTAGAGTCGGAACATTGTGAGTTACTCCGTTCTTAGTTGCCTCGATAATTCTATTTTGACTCTTTCCGAGCTCGGCTTCAACAAGGTCATCTTCATCTCTCGTTGAGTCTAATATCCGAGTACGTGGACTCACATATCCTGCCAAGATCAATTTCATCAAAGATAATGTGGATACTTTCTTCCACTTTGTTAGTTCTTTTGTTAAAAACTCGATAAGCTTTGCTATGAGATGAATAACCCAAAAATATACCTTCATCCGACCTAGCATCAAACATAATCGGATGCTCCTTTCTATTGTTGTGGAAAAAACATTTACACCCGAATGGTCCGAAGTAGGAGATGTTGGGTTTCTTCCCTTTGTAAAGCTCGTAGGGTGTTTTCTTCAAGATGGGTCCGATGAGGCATCCGTTGAGTATGTAATTTGATGTGTTGATCGCCTCAATCTAGAAATGGTAAGGTAGATCATTTTCAATAATCATAGTCCTTCATATTTCTTCAAGGGTTCTGTTCTTTCTCTCCACTACTCCATTCTCGTTGAGGAGTTCTCGATGCGGAGAAGTTGTGAGAGATGCCATTCTTGTCATAGAAGTCTGCAAATTCTGTCGAACTCCCTTCCATGATCGGTTCAAATCCTTCCGATCCGAGTCCGAGACTCCACTTGAATTTTTCTACGAGCTTCGTGACCTCTTTAAAGGCTTCATTCTTGTTCTTAAGAAAACACACCCAAGTAAATCGTGAGAAATCATCAACAACTACAAGTACATACCATTTACCTCCAAGACTTTTAATAGGAATTTCACCACACAAATCCATATGAAGCATTTCAAGCACTTTTGATGTAGATACAGCTTTAAGTGGCTTGAAAGATGATCTTACTTGCTTAGCTTTTGTGCATGCCTCACATATTTTGTCTTTCTTGAAAGCACAATTAAGTAAACCCCCAACCAATCCATGAGATGTAAGTTTCTTGATAGTATGCATGCTAATATGACCTAGTCTATAATGCCAGGTCCATGAATCATTATTCACGAGATGATTTTAAATAAGATAAATTCGACTTGAATCGAGAGAGGAATAATGTAAGTGTTACCCGACCTCAAACCTGAGAGCTTAGTCTATTTGGTGATTGCATCGGAGATGTTGCAGTTGGTATGAGTGAATATTACCTCCGGAACTTTGTCACATAGCTAAGAAATGCTGAGGAGAGTGTACTTGAGTCCTTTGACAAGGTAGACTGAGCTGACGGTGTTGTTTCCTTCACCAATTTTGCCAATCCCTACTATCTTTCCTTTGTCTGTTATCTCCAAATGTGACTTTTCCTCCTTTCGGATCTTCTAGCTCAAAGAAGAGTCTTGAATCTCCTGACATGTGGCATGAGCAACCACTGTCTAAGTACTAATGACCCTTTTTCTTCTTCGACTTACCCGCAATACATAACAAACTAACCTTTCTCACCTCCTCTTACGAACCCAAGTAACTCCCTTTACTATGGTCCTTTTATGAGGAAGAACACTTTTGGGAACCCATATTTAAATAATTTTGAGTCTAGTATGATTTTGAGTCTTCCTTCCAGAAAATTGAGTGTGTGTCTCTTTCTTTTGAAAATATTTTCTTTTGTAAACAGGAGGAGAAGGCTTTTTCTTTTAAGCTGGTCTAAGCTTAGTCCTCTGTTCATTTGTATGAATAGGACCATGCTCGGTTTTCCTGAACTTTACAGTCCTGGAATCCTTTTTGAAAAGATTAGAATAGGAATTTGATTCCTCTTCTTCATTAAAACCAAGTCATTCTTTCTCGAAGGAGACACACCGAGAGCCTAAAAGCATGTCAAGGTTTTTCGACCTCAAGTGAATTTGAAAACAAGTTCTTGAGACTTATTGAGCTTTCTTTTCAGTTGCTCATTCTCTATTCTCGAGTGACTCCGACACAGTCTCATTTGATTGAGTATTGGTTTTAAGTTCTTTCGATTTTGTCTTAGTCTTTCCTATTCATTTTTCAAAGTATTGCTCTCATCAGTAAGAGACAATTATTTAATTCTAATGGCAGTTTTGGGAATATCTTCCTGTTTAATTCCAAGTTGGTAAAATATGCTAACTCCTTGTATCCGATCAACAAATCGTCAACTCGGGGTAGCGGATACTTATTCTCGACAAACCTCTTGTAGGAATCCGCTAACCTAAGAACACTCCTCATTTACTTGACATTAGTTGGTCTGGATCATTCCGTTACTCGTGTTTACCTTATAAGGATCGACCTTAATCTCCTTTTTGGAAACAACAGGCCTAAAAATGTCTCTTCCTCTAGCCGAACTCACATTTTTACGATTTGGCACACATTTGATGTTTTCTCAAAGTTTGTAGCGCTATTCTCACATGCTCAACATAATTTCTCTTATCATTAGAGTATATAAGAATATCGTGAATACTACTACCTCAAATTATCCGGATAACGCCTAAAAGTTCCATTTGTGAAATTCATGGATGCCGCATGTGTATTGGTAAGTCCACATAGAATCACCTTAAATTCATGATGCCCATATCTAGTTCTAAACGCAGTTTTGGGAGTATCTTTCTATTTAACTCCAAGTTGATAAAACACATCAACCCCTTGAAGTTGATCAAACAAATCATTAATTCGGGGTAAAGGATGCCTATTCGGGGAGGGGTTATCTTGTTTAGCTTCAGTATAATCTATGTAGGGTCTCCAAGTATCATCCTTCTCCTTCACAAATAAGACTAAAGTTCTCCAAGTTGACACACTTGGCCTAATAAATCCTTTTTATAGTAATTCATCAGGCTGGCTTTCAACACTTTGAGTTCCATTGGGGTCATCCTATATGGCACTTTGAAAATGAATTATGCGCCAGGAATTAGTTTAACCTCAAACTCAATCTCCCTTTAAGGTGGTAAACCATGTAAAACTTTTTTAAGAAATACATCTGAAAAATCAAATGCTACAGGTATAACATTTGTATCTGTCTATTCTTTTCTATCCTTAATAGCATAACATCAATACCTCATGTAGTCATTTCTTAGTAATTAACTAACCTTCATGACTCGAAGTTATGAAATACTCCTTTGCATCTTTTCCTCCCGACACACTTCTTTCTCTTTTTGGCCCTTTAAAATAATCTTACAACTTTTACAAGCTTTGTTCACTTCAAATGTCACCAACCAATCCATTCCTAACATTACCTCAATTCCCACATATTAAATTGGATTAAGTCTGCGAAAAGTAACTCCCCACATATGACCTTGGCACATGCCGATAAAGAATTAAGCCTTTTACCACCTTTTCATTTGGCAACTTGATTTGGTACTCTATTCGGCCTTATGATCATCTGAATTTAAGTCGGAGGCAACTAAGAGTAATTATAAATGAATGGGTGGCGCATGAGTCAAATACAACATCGAAAGACTCGTGAGTTTAGTACCGGTGACAATCGTCATTCCTAAATTTGCGGCTTCTTTCTTGTCCATCACTTACACTTATCCTACAATCACAGGTTTGGAAGATGGTGCGAGTCTTTCACATGGTATCATTAAGGGCTTGGCAACTCCTATCTCTACAACTTTGCATCCTCTTGGGAAAGTGTTTACTAAATGTTCAAGGCTACCACACCACATACATTTATTACTACCCATTCGACAATCTGATGCGGGCGTGATTTGTTTGGCAACATTTCCCCAAGGTTCGAAATAATCAATGAGTGACCCTTGTTCAAACTAGTAACATGTTTCTTTTGAATTATACTTTCACTTGTGTTGTTCAGTTCCCTTTGAGTCTCCGGAATTTAAGGCCCTTAATTTTCTCTTTACTCATTCATCCTCTACGCCTACTACTCTCTCATATAATCCTTGACAATCTTTCATAGATTAATTAGCAAGTTAATGTCAAATATAATAGGCCAAGCCTTCCTCAAGTCTTAACATTTTCACCCGATCAATAACGGCAAAGTCTTAATCATATCTAGATAACTCCATAAATTTACTAGCATACTTGCATTACAGATCATGTTGTCCATTTTCAACTCTAAACACTTTTTTTTTTTTGGTCACCAAACTGTAGTTGAGTAAAATTTAACTATAAACTCTTCTAAAAAAATTCCCCAAGTGAACTCACAACCTAGAATTTGTTTTTCGTTGTGCTCCACCAAATGTCCGCTTCACCAATTAGATAGTATATCCCATGTTCACCCTTTTTTTTTTTAAGGTACCTCAACAACCACAAATATCTTTTTCTTTCTCTTAATACATTCTTCTCATTCCACTATATTAATCTTTCCATCGTAAGTGTTAGGATTACGATGAGTCACTTTGTGAGCTAACTTGTTAGACTTAGAAGTGGATTCACTAGTTGTAGGAGAAATCGTTTTCATTAACTTTGTCACCAAGTCCCTCCACTAGTTTGAGTCCATGGTATCGGTGAAAATCTCTAAGGGTATGAATTGGGTTTCACTAAGGATTTGTTGCAAGTTGGGAAGAGTTTCTTATGCCTATTTGGTAAGTGCTCAATCATTGCCCAACTCTACAGTTACATGCACGTTATTACTTTCTATCGGAGACACGTCGCGTCATACAAATATAAATTTTTCCTAATTAATTTATTTTCCCTTTCCTACGAAACAAATTGCTAACAGACTTCTAATATAAAACATACTTAGTTAACTCATACTTTCATTGGGTTTATATAATAAGCAATACCAAATTGTATGTTAAATTATCATTCAGCTCTGAAAATTTTCATCGATTGAGAAATCATCAATTAGAGGAAGTCCCAAGGCTCGTTTAGGTGTCGGTTTTGCTTTCTAATTCCAACTTAAAGGTAATATAGGGAATTTCCTAAAAGAGTTTGGTATTTTCTAAAAATTTCGGCAGAGTTCTGTTTGTAATATGGTCTATCCCCTAGGCTTGAAGCCTTAAAACCCTGCATAACAACCACAATATCACTCAACGAGCCACACACTTGGAGCACACAACTCAACGGCCACATGCCGGAGTCCAACCAATATACATTAAGGCTTATAACAACCTAAATGGTTCATAGTACATATGAAACAAACTATATGAACTTAATTACAAACTAGAACACTTAAAAGCATATAGAATGCATGTTAGCAACTTAAGTCATTACGTACATCGTTTATATTAGCATACCCAAAAGTATATATATTAACCCAACATTAACTACACTATATACACAAGTCCCAAAACGACAACTTGAGGAAATAATAGCGGCGAAATTTTCCTAAAGGTCAAATCATGACACCTTAGAATCCTATTACTCACGAGTGATTTCTAAACCCGGCTCGATACCACAACCGTAACGCCCCAACCCCCATTACCTAATAATCCCCGGCTTAGAGAATATTATGTATGGCCGCAGCAGAATATAACGATTAGAGACGTTACCTCCAGTCCTAAGAATAGGACTAGACTAAGTAATTGAAATAAAACTGAAATACAATTTGCATATCTAAGTGTTACATGTAGGTTGGGTCCTTATGATGGTAACTACTTACAACCCAAGTGGTTATGGCACACATAGTGTTTAAACGGGACCCAAAGTATAACTTAGAGGCTTGCTTGCATATATTTCAGAACAATCTCGTATACTTCTTTAACGTGATAACTTACACTACCTCCAATGGTCTTCAAAATTAGTCTCAAGCCCCGATTGCTTTGAAAACATTTTAATTGAGCACGCGCATTTCAATTCATTTTAGTTTGAAATCGGGGGAGAGAATATGAGTAAAACTTGCTTGCCGGTTATTATCCGAAAGTGGAACCCCTTGATAATTGATACGATCTTTGAATAAGGTGCACACCTCCCGGTCCGACCGAGAACATGAGTTGAAGCCGCGCGAGTGGAATTGAAGGGCATAAGCCCCGATAATTGATAATTGATAATTGAGGGGAGCACTTAATTAGGTGACAAAACTTGATTTGCAAATGATTCATTATTAGTTATTTATATAAGAAATGTTGAGATTTGCTAAAATATGTGAATTTTCGAAGGGAGCAGGCAATGCACGTACCTGAATTGAAACCCTTATTTCTCCCCTTTTATAGAAATTTGAGTCACCAGGCATTCGACAACGGAAGTGGCCTCAATTTTGTCTCAATAGATTTTTGTTGTTAATAACGTTTTTCTTGAGTTTCAATAATTGAATTTGGATAAGCGTTGACAATTGATTTCATTTTCTATATTTATTATGTAATCGGTTAAACTACGTTTCTTACATAACTTTACTTGTATTAATTCCATTTCGAACATTGACTACAACGCGTATTAGTTAAAGAAGTTGATTAGGCTAATTAGATAGCCAATGATATCTATGTAATTCAATTCATTAGTTGACTTGGATTGAAAATGATATATATATATATATATATATATATATATATATATATATATATATATATATATATATATATATATATATATATATATATATATATATATATATATATATATATATATATATATATAATCAAGCACTTATTCCTAGTTTATTCCTTACTTCTTCCCTTCATTGCATTCAAAACCCATAGTTAAGTAATTAATTAACCCATCAAATGCCTTCCCTAGGAAGGTTCCATAATCTACCGAATTGCTCAAAATTCATACATACACCATTTTAAGGTCATAAGCATCATTCTCTCAACAAAATTCACATTCACAACCACAATTAGGTATGCTTAATGCTCAAGTATTTTCCAAGTCTCTACACATTACTCGATATCTAATTTCAATTTCCACATACGCATTCCGTTTCATTTGCTCAATACAACCATTTCCAAAATATAACAACTCCATTAAATTACTCAATTCTATAATAAGACATCCCCAATCTCATTCACTAATTCATAATTTCCCCAAAAGAAATCTCATTCATTTACATTCATACACAATCAATCCACCAAAATACCAAACCTCAATCATTCATACCAACTTAGTTTTTCCCAATTCAATCCTTGAATTCACGCTACAAACATATTTGATTCAATTTACAATTACAATTACTAAGTAAATAAATAAGTGTGCAAATATGAATTTTAGGGTTTTACCTTCAAAACCAAAGAGATGGAAGCCAAGAAGATAGTGGAGCGGTGGCGGTACACCGGGCTCCAGCGAACACTGGGTGAGCACCGGCAAGGCTTCGGCGGGTCGTGGATAGCCGCTAGGTGGGCCGCGGCGGGGAGCTCGGAAGCGGGGCCACGCCCGCGAGAGAGAGAGAGCGCGAAAGAGAGATGTCGGGCGTCTTCATGATGACGTCGGTCGGCTGCTGGCCGGCGTTGATGGCGCTTGGTGGCCCGGACCGGAGTAGCAGGTGGAGGCAGGCGAGGGGAGCGAGAGGCACGCGAGGGAGAGAGTGAGAGCGATAGCGTGAGAGAGTGAGAGAGGAAGGCTGCGCCGGTCTTCCAACCGGCATCGGTCGTTACGGTGGCCGGAGAAGGCGACGGCGGCCGGGAGGGGGAGCAAAGGAGGCTGGAAGGCGAAGTACTTGGAGCGAGGGATGAGGGAAATGGGGAATGGAGCTTTGCCCCGACTATTCATCTCTAACTTTGTTTATTTATCCTTTTTTTATTTAATTCCAAAAAATCAATTTCGGATTTTTCCTTCAAAAAATCTGGTTTATTTATTTCATTTTTATATTTATTTTATTTCATTTTTATTTATTTTCTTTTATTGTTACTTTTTAATTTTATTGTTTACAACTTATAATTATAACGGTTTGCCCGAAACATGATATCAACGAACTTATAATCATATACCATTTCGAGTAAATTTTTAAATTTGCTCTTTTAAACCTATATGTAAATTACAATTGTTGTTACTGAAATTTTTATTAGGGCCACTTCGTCGCCTTAGTTGCATAACACATATATAAAAATAATTTAAATATAAAATGCCGAATTGAAGTGCAGGCGCACAATTATATAAATCTTGTAGTTAATAAGATAAATAATGTGATTTAGGGTCGGGTTGTTACAAGAAGCATCAAAGTGCTTGCATTTTGGCTCCAAGACAGTCCACTCGAGATTAGGAGCACGCATCCCACATCAAAATTGAAACCTACCAAAAATAAAAACATGCCAAAAATAGAAACCTACCAAAAATGAAAACTTTTCAATTTTGGAAAGCTACTATGATCGGCGCATGCCACCCAGAATCTTAAGTGACACGCTAGGTCACGAAACCCTAGGTACGCCACAGTCGCCGGCGCCATGAACTCGATTCTATCCGGTCTTATCCCTTCTTTATGTGGTTCAATCTCAAGATATATGGCTCGGTTTATTTTTAGCAGCCTTGGACGATCGGTTGCGTACAAACCCTGGGTCATTCCTTGACCTAATATCTTCTTATAAATAGAGAGCCTTCGTCTGTCATCCTCGCAATGGCCCATCCTTCACTCGTTACTCTGCTGAAATTCGCCTATGAGCTATTGAATACTCCTCACTCCTACTACATCCGAACCTGAGACATCTATCAATCATACATCCTTTTACCTATGTACGCACAAACTCACAAAAACCATTCCTTGATTCACCACCGTCACATCAAGAGATCCAAATTCGAGATCCGGATCAACAAGTGGGACAACCTAAGGGCCTAGATTCAATCCTTACAATGATTTATTTTATTTTCATGCTTTCTTTATCGCTTTCCGTATTGTGGACAAATGATGTATCACTTTTAATTCCTCCCTACTCGATGTAATCTTTTAGTTCTCCGCTTTCTTTTTTTTTTCACTGTGCCTTTTCTTTTTCTTTTCGTTTTGCTTTTCGTTTCGTTATTGCTTTCTTTACTACTTTCCTTATCACTTTCTTTTGCTATGTTTGGTTTCTTTAATTTCACTTAGCATGCTATTGTATGCTTGTGTTTTTTTGCATTATTTTAATTCGCTACTAGAACTAGTAATGGCCAGTCTTTGAACGGGCAAAACGGAAGGGTTTATCCCTACGTTTTGTACCCTCGACCAGTAAATGCAATTCTCGGTTTAAAAATCGTTGGAGTCATCTTTAGCCTCTTTTAGTGTTATTTTTCCATACTAAGATTTGAAGAGCAAACTTTATTTTTTTGTTAGTTTTTCTTTCCTAAAAGCCGACTAGTGACTCCCTTTTATTTATTTCTTCTAAATTTGCATCTTTGCTATTTTTCTACTGCGAGGATAAGAAAACAGGATCTGGATCTCGCAAGCCGGGCGGAGGCCGAGGCTGATCTCCTAATCGTGGCCTCGGCCAGCATCGGATACCACTAGATGTAGGTCGCCGCCTGCACCGAGTGGTTAGCAAGCGGGCTTCGGTCCAGATTGGTGTTTTCACATTGATTTAACCTTAAAGCCTTACAACGATTCAAAACCCTAATTTTATTTATCGTTCGGTTAAGAAATAACATCCCGAGAAATTCTAAAAATAATTATTAAAATAAAGTAATTAATAAAACCGCGAATTAATCTGATTCAATTCATTTCAACTCAATTTACTAAAACTCGAAAATATTAATAAAAGCTTCATCTTCACATTCTAAAATTGACTTTCGGAAAACCATCTTTAAAATCAATCTTTAAGAAAGATACGCAACACAAGTTGGGAAACTTGGTGGGCCCTGGCTGGCCGTGGTTCCTATAGCCAAGCTTTAGATCAAGACGATCAAAGCTTCAACAGAAAATACCGAGCTTCGGGACATGGATCAAGCCAAGCTTAGGACCATTTTACTAGACTTTAGAATGCATAGATCGCGATCAAGTCCAGGCCCTATTTTGGAATTCGGGTATAATAGCAACCAATAATTAGCAATCGATACAATGCTTAAAGGGACATAAATATCCTTTGGTGTCTACTTTGACCAATCGTCTTTAAGACTCGGTCAAAGTGGGTGTTAACGATGAGACACCGAAAACGTGTTTATTTTTGTCATTTGATTTTGTCGGCTCGGTGATGAAATCAAGTACTAAAATATGGATTCGGTTCATGGTCGTAGTCCGATTGGTGTGAGAGAAGCTAGTAAACCACAAAAATCCTCGTAGTACCAAAAATCAGATTTGTTTGCTTTGGGACGACCTATAAACCCATTTTCTTTTGGCTAGCCTAAGTCCGGGTCAATGCTCTCGATCAAGATTAGGATGGCACTGCACATCATGCATTGTTGCTAGCTAAACGCAGTGTTTCGTCTTCAACATTCCAGCCTACACGAGCTGAACTTGTCCGTATGACGTCATATAGGCCGACACTCGTGGTTTAGGGAAATTTTTGTCAAAGCTATGCATTTTACTTCAAACATCCAAGCTAGACATGAAAGCCAATTGCACCACACAACACCGTATAAGGCCGACGTCATGCTTTACGGGATTTTTGCCAAAGCGCTAGATTTTGCTCCAAAGACCAATTGAAGCATGAAAAGACTATTTTTCTAAACATGTCGTTTTGTGGTCGGCGCCACGATCCTCGGCCCCTCCCGGGGATTTCTAATTCAAGCTGGTTTTATAAGGTTTTGTCCGATTTTTGGCCGATTTAATTATTCTTTTGGACGAGTAGGCTGCTGCGTGCTCTTTAGGTCATTTTTGTGACCTAGCATTTTCTGGATAAATAGAGAGCTTTAGTCCTCATTTGGATGAAGGCCATTCCTGTGCCTTATGTTGCCGCATTTTTAACCTAAGAGCTACTAAGTCGATACCCTACCTACACACCGTTGAATTTAGGCTAACGACTACTCGAATGCTTTTTGACATTTTAATCTCTTGGCTCATTTTAAGGTAATCATCACTTCACTAAACACTCTCACCATTTCCCTACACTATTCTACCTCACTAAATTTAGTAAAAGTCCCCTTTTAGTACTTGCTTCATCCATTGTCATGCTTCTAGATTTGGTTCGAGATCAAGATCAACATGTGGGACAACCCGAGGGCGTTAAATTTTTTGCAACTCTTTATGGAAGGTTATCAAGGTATGGTCATCCTTCTTTTCATCTCCAAAATATATTATCTTATGTGGATAAGGATCTTACTTGCTTTTGTAAACTTATAGTTGTCGTTGTATGAGTATTTTTCTCGATTATCACCCGACTTAAGGTTTTAAGCTCTGGGTCATTGCCTCTTTAAGGTCCGCCCTCAGCAACGTGGCCATGATATGTTGCTTTTATGCTTTTGAGCTAGAATGGCTCCAAAACTTTCTCGCTTTAGCTCGAATTTTCTGCCCCAACCCATGATCCGTGGTGGGCTCGTGAGTGCAGCCATGGTGTGGCTGGCGTCGGTTAATTGGCTGGACTTTGCTACCTAGTTTTGCTGGTTCTAGCTTGTCTTTTCATAGGTCCTGTGTGTGTAGACTAATTTTCACCTCTAGACTCGAATTCAGGTGCTTCTAAAGCTTGGTGTAGCGTGGGAGTTGAGTGAAAGGAGAATTTTTTAGGGTTCGCTCGACTTTTGTTTGTACCTTGGTGAGTGATTTACACTACAAATCCGTTATAACATGTGGCTACCTTTTGTTCCCCAAGATCCACCACTGACAATATTATACTTCAGGTCCATAATTAAAGAGGAGCAAGAAGAAATAACCACCGAGTATGTAACACCCCAAAACCCACCCTATGAGTATTACATTGCCTGAGTTCCTCACAAGGAACTCCCAATGCTCATTCAGGTTTCAGCTTGACTTCCTAATTGCAACTTAAGGTAATAAAGGTAATTTTCCAAAAGAGTTTGAAAATTTTCTAAAGATTTCGGGAGAGTTGCACTTGTAATATGCACTATCCCCTAGGCTTGAAACCTTAAAACCTTGCATAAAAATCATAATACAACTCGACGAGCCACACGCTCGGTGTATACAACTCAACGGCCTCACACCGGAGTCCAACCAATCATGCATTAAAACTTAAAACATTCTAAATGGTTCATGATACATCGGATATAAACTATATGAACTTAATTATAAGCTACAACACTTAGAATATATAGGATGAACGTCAAGCAACTTCAATCATTCAGCAATCGGTAATCCGCAAACAACAAGCAATCAGCAAGGGTCCAGAATATGTTAAGTACATATCACACCTTTTAAGAGTGTACCTGCAATGATCGGGAGGGGAAAAGGGGAAATTTGTTGGGGTGAGCAAACCACGAGCTCACCGGAAAGTCTTAAACTCTTAAAACGAAAATTCTATACGCATACTACCCATAATAATGAAATCCGAGAAAGTATAATAAAGTAATACAAATCTAGATCAATGAAATCCCTTGAAATCATTTGCCACATATAGATCACAACACTCAAATCACTTCAAGGCACGATTTGCAATTATTAAGAACTCTTTTGGAACTAAATCATCTTTAAACAAGGTGGTGCAACCACCTACGCTTTCTTTCAAATACTTTTAATAAGAAACTGAATCATTTCTACTAAATCACTTCTCATTAATCACTTTCAATGAATCTCTTTTGGTGAATCACTTCCCAGGTTGTGGACTCGAATTAGCACATCGTAATTTCTCATAATTTCTCTAATTTCTTTGGAGCATGACCCCGAATAAAAGGCTCTCGGGACCTTTCTAGGAAGATTCCAATCGGGCATCCTGCTACACTAGGACCCCTAGCTAGCCGCCCCTAGCTAGAATCCTTCCTTGTGCTAAACGATCCAGGCAAAGTCGATTCAAAACAATTTCTTCAACATACTCGCTCATCAAGCAGCATTCTCAAATTAGTTTCACTTCTTACAAATACGTTTTCATGTTTGAAAAGCATATATCACGAAAATCGCATTCAAGTATCAATTTACGTAAAACATATAACTTATTTCAAAACTAACGTTTGAATAGAAGTTGGAATCAAGTTGCTTTACAAGTCAAGCATCTCCAAGGTAAGGTTTCAATATCCAAAGCTAGCATATTTATTCAAGTATTCGCCCAAGTATCTCACATCTACTCATATTCATCCATATTCTACTCAAGTGAGAATTCCCTACTCTATATGCGTAATTCTTGTCTCACCTCGCTTCCAAAACCACAATAAATCAACATAGATACATACTCTCTTGATACTCCAATTTCCCTTTCCTCTTCTATACCATAATGTCTGTTCCCCTTAACTTAATTCACTTTCAAGCCTAATGAGTTCATGAACTAAAACTTCTATGAGCCACAATAACTACAAGTAACCATCTAACTTCAAATGTCCCAACTTCTCATAAATTGCAATCAGTACGTCAAATTCTCATCTTATGACTCTACCTTATTGATCGACTCTTTGTCGCCCATGCTCCGCCACATAACTCTTAATTTCATTTTACCACTTAAATTCCCTTAGCTCAGCTTATCTTCAAATTTAGTTCAATCTCAATTATTTAAATATGTTTTGAACTCAATTAACCTAGCAATCACCCACTTCTCATTCCCATGCCTCAATTGTCGGCATCAATCAATATGGACTCATACTTCCCCTTTATAATCCAAATCATTATTTCTCAATATTAGCAATTATCTCTTAATGCCGCAAATTCAAGAAATCTCTAAGGGTTCAATCTGAAACATTAGCTCCTAATTTGTACCCAAATTACAACGTTTTCATCCTTAAATTTCTAATTGAAATCTCCATATCACCCATCAAACCTTAGCAATTAATCCCGTTAGAATTTCTAGGTTCCCAAATCCACCTTAACAACCTCAATCGGATTTTCTCATGTCCTAGGTTAGCCCCGGCTACCTCCTACACAACCATTCAATATTCACAACAAAATCCAATTGGATTTCAAAATTACTAATAGTTTAGAGTATAAGACCACCCACCCCGAATTCTAGGGTTTGGGCAATTGGTTGAATGGGGACGGGTTGGTTCCCTACCTTCCCTTTCCTTTCGTTCGCCTCTCTCTTTGCCCGTGGTTTAGCTACTTCGTTCCTCTCGGTCTCGGTCTCCCTTTGCCTAGTCCTTGCTCGAGTCTCTCACTTTCTCATTTTGTCTTTGACTCTCTCTGTCTCGTGCTCCCACCCTCTCGCCGCTTCGCTCCTCCTTAGCATCAGTCCATCTGGTCCTCTCTCCCTCTTGCCCTGTTCCGCTAGGTTGGGTCTTGCCGGTTGTCGTTGCCCCCTTGCTCACCTGCTGCATCTCACTTCGCCGTTCCCGTTTATTCCCTGTTCTTCTTCTCGCTTTCCCTCGGCTCTCGGTCACTCTCTCTCTCTCTCTCTCTCTCTCTACTCTGTTCTCCCTCTCCTCTGCTTTCCCTCTCTTTCCCCTTTCGTTTTTGCTCTACCCGGCCTCCCGAGCCCTTCTTTCTCCCTCTTGTTTTTCTTTCCCAAGTCTTCTTCCTTCTTTTCCCCGTATCTCTTTTCTTTCCTTTTCGTTATGGCTTCACCAAATGTTGCCACCACAACTCCAATTTACACTAATCACATTCCCAACTTGTCTGCTTAATTCCCTTTTTATTCCTCTTTTTCCTTTTTCTCTTGTTAAACATAATAATAATTAAACCCACATTCGTAGCATAAATGGTCTCGGATTTATATGTAGCTGGTTCGGGCGAGAAAATTAAGGGCGACGACATTAATACACTCCACTAATATAAACTACGTGAACTACTAATACGTTGCTTAAATAAATTAACGAATATATACCGCGTATATATATTTTCGTTATTTGACCTACTTAAAATCTTGGGTCTCATAGGGTATCTCTATGCTCGGTTCTTGGATATAGATTCATCCTATGCTCAATATTTGGGATGAATTATGACACGATTAGTAAGTCTCCATTTACCCTTTTCGTGTAGTTAAATTTTTGGTTTGGAAGTTAACATTATCTCTACAGACTTCTTTCAAGCTATATCTACATTTCAAGTCTTGAGGTTGATGTGTCCCAACCAGGAGAGTCCCTTTGTTATGTCGGGATTCCGGAAATTCCGGAGTCCAAATGTTTAGGACATCTCGCTCTCGAAGAATAGGAAAAGGGTAAGAGTATTATGCCCTATTACTTTTAGTTTAATGCTAAAAGTGTCATGTAGACATAATAAATTTATAGTACGACCATGAGCAATCTCGAAAAATGTCCATCGGATTCTAGTAAGCTATTAAAGCTTTTAAAGACTTGTTCACCAGTCAAGCATTGCCAATGTTTCGGGTGAGCTTAGCTGGTTTACGTGCTAACTCACAAGCTCTTAGTATATTTGTTTATCACTCTTTTACTTTTTGTTGGATCATCGATCTATGTCTCCTCCATCGGGAGGTTTCCTTGGCAACTTTGGAGCTCAAACTCGCACCATTAGCCAACAAATGTCGTCTAGTAGCACTCTTGAAGTTGGTTCTTCATGTCCTTCCTCTCGGCACTCTCATGTTAGTAGTGCTTCGAGGCGAGGCAAAGTACTTCGCACCTAGGCCTAGTTTATTTGATGCTTGGGCTTAGCTCTTTCCGGACCGGCATGGACATTATGCCCTTACAAGCGCTTGACCCTTATGGCAATCCTTATGATTTTCATCGAATGTCATATAACGGGCCTTATCATGGGGCCTCCCAACCGGCTTGGGACTTTAGGGCTAGTGCTTCGCAAGCTATCGGGCATAGACTAGTTTCCACCTCAATCTTAGAGGATCTTGGTAATTATGTCTTCAACGATGATGATGATGTTAATGAAGATTGAATAACCACTTTGTAGGGTGCTTAATTAGTGTTAATGTTTTGTACCATTTGACTTTATGCAACGAGATGAATGCAAGGAACTGATTCTAAAAATGCTTTCATTATTTATATGATGTGAGAAAAAAAAATAAATGAAAAAAATGCAATAGCCCCTTTTCCCCCAATAGAAAGTAATAAAATAGAAAATTTGAAATGGTAAGTGCATGGTAGGGCTTGGCCAAAATGGGCAATAAGCGGAAAGAAAACATGCCCAATGTACAAGATCCACTCGGACCGAAAACAGAGAGCCGACCAGGTCGGCGGTGTAGACACCTAAAACGTGTCACTCTTATCTCTTTTATTTACGTATTTTTTTGTTAGCTCGGTGATGAAATCCCAATCATGTTTGCAAATTTAGATAATGGTCGGAGTCCGATTAGCTTGATGGAAGCCACTAAACCACATAAAACCTTTCAAGCACGAAAAAAGAACCTTATTTGCTTTGGGCTGGTCTAAAAACCCATTTCTTTCGGCCAGTCCAAGCCTAGATCAACGCTCTAGAGTCAACCTTGGGTGGCGCTGCGCATCAGTCGTGCTACACTCTAAACACTACGTTTCATGTTCGGTGTCCAACTAAGACACGGATCTATTTTTGTCCCTACAATGTCGCATTGACCGGGTCACGTTTCATGGAAAACATCGACAAAACCCTGCCTTTGCCTCCAAGTGTCCAAGTGCGACATGAAGCTCACTTTAAAAACGACGCTGTTGTTGACCGGCGCCACGTTTCGGGCAAGTCCTTGCGTAAACGTTACATTTTGCTCAAGAAACCTGCTGCAACACGGAATGATGATTGGACTATACGACGCCGTTTCTTGATCGTTGTCGCGTATGTCAACGTTGTCCCGGGATCCCACCTTAAGGAAGATTTGGTCAAGTTTTTTATGACCTAATTCTCCCCTATAAATAGGGAGCTTAGGCTCTAATTTCATAATGGCCATTTCCTATGTGTTATCTTTGCTCACTTGTACTTAAATTTGACAAAGAGCTATTAAATGCTTTATGTATTCGTAGGAACCACGGTTCTCCATCCCCTACAGGGAGGCGGCCCGAGCTTCCCCATGAATTACCAGTGGGTTTTAAAATTTGTCTTTTTGATTTTAGGACATGAAAGTGATTTTAGGGTTTTGAAGATGAAATTTAGAAAGTGGGGAGGAATCTCTTATTTAGATTTCGAATTTTATTAAATCAAGTTAAAATGAATTAAACCAGATTGAATAGCGATTTTATTGATTATTTTATTTCAAAAATTATTTTCGAAGTCCCGTGATGTTATTTCTTAACCGAAATATAAAGAAAATTTAGGGTTTCTATTTTTGCCGTGATGCTTTAGGGCCAAACCGGTGTGAAAACACCGGTTTAGACCCGAGGCTCACTTGCCGACCACCCGGTGCGGACAGCAGCACGCACTGGTGGTCGGCGGTGCCGACTAAAGGCAACGGCTAAGGTAACCAGCCTCGGCCTCGGCTTGGTTGACGGATCAAGGATTCCTCTTTTTATTGTTCAATTAGGAAAAGCCGCGAAGCAAAATAAGAGAATTAAATAAAAAACGGGAGTCGCCGATCAATTTTTAGGAATGAAAAACTAACAAAACAAAAATAAATAAATTCTCTTCCAATCTTAGTATGGGAAAACAAAGATGAAAGAGGCCAAAAAGGGACTCCATTGGTGCGAAACCTAGAATCGAATTCGGGGCGAGGGTACGAAACTTAAGGATTAGCGCTTCCATTCGGCCCGTCAAATGACGACCATTACTAATTGGAGTAGTGAATCTAAATAACATGTTAAACACAAGCAAACATCATGCGATACATAATTGAAAACAAGCAGGAAAGAAGTTGATGCGATACAATTCTTTCTCCATAATACGGAAGCAGTAAAAACATGAAATAAATAAATAACCATTGTGAAGGCTAAATTGGTGCCCTCAAGTCATCCCACTTGCTAATTTGGATCTCAAATCTAGATCTATTGATGCGACGGGGGTGAATTAGGAAGACTTTTTGTGAGTTTTTGGTGGAGATGAGTAGGTAGAAAGATGAGTGATGGAGTTTTCGGGTTCAAAATATTGTTGGAATGGAGAGTATATTAGGAATAGGCTGGAAAGAAACGAAGAGATTAGAATATAAAAGAGGAGTATTCAATCTCTCTTAATCAAGTTTTAGCGAGCATACCATTAATGAATAAGCCATATGCGGCTTAATTCGAGCATCGTGACGCTAAGGAATAAGCTATTGTGAAAATGAGAGCCTAAGCTCTCTATTTATAGGGAGAGGCTAGCTCATAAAATGACCTAGGGTTCCAACTCAATTAGCCATCCAAACTTAACAAGAATTAGCTAAAAAGTTGGTCCGGAAAATGAATGGATAAATCGAGGATAGAACCAGAATCTCAAGGTTTGGTGGCGCCGGCTATACGGTGTAGTTACGGACTCTTGCATCTTTACGTGTTGCAATAGGATTCTTCAGGAAAAATGCGGCATTTCGGGCGAAACAAACCGGGTTGGGGTGCCGCCCACAACGTCGTTCTAAGGAAAAAAAGGCTGCGTGTCTTGGTTAAATTGTCTTCGAGCTAAATGTGTGTTTTGATGCTAGTGATCATGAAATGCGGCGCCTAACGTCGTCTTGATTTCTTCGACTTCGTGTCCGGGTAGGACAAAAGTCAACCGCGGTGTTTTAAATCGGGAATCTTCCGTACGTGGAACAGGACTTCGTTGTCTCCGGAGGTTTGATCCGGGCTTGAATCGTTAGAAAGAAAAGGGATATTTTGACGAACCCAAGGCAAGTGGCTATTTATTTGGTGCTAAGGGGTTCTTTGTAGTTTACCGGCTTTTGTTGCACCAACCAAATACGGTTCATGATCCAAATTCTCAAACAGGACTCGAGATTTCAATACCGGGCCAACAATATAAAATATAGAAATAAAAGAGATAAGGGACGACACGTTTTAGGTGTCTACGGTTAGCCCCCACTTCGACCAGAGTCCGAAAGACGAAAGGTCAAAGTAGAAACTAAAGGATACTTATCTTGATTTTGTTCATTGCTTCGAGCATTGATAGTTATGTAGTGCTTGGAATTGGTTACGGTCGAATCCGAACTCTAAGACGGGGCCTAGACTTGATCGCGATGCATGCTTTCGAAGTCCGGTAATAGGATCCAAAGCTTGGCTTTATCGGAGGCTAAAGCTTTGTGAATTTTGATGCTTGAAACCTTTATCGTCTTTTGATATGAAGCTTGACCTAATAATTTGTTGTACTAACATGCTTATTCTTAGATAATTATATGGACGAAAGTTTAGCATTTTACTCGAATATATAAGTTGAAAAAAGCTGAAAATTTGATCTACAAAAGTTAATATGGTGGGTCCAAAGCTTCCACTTGCATACACATGATGCCAAACATCCACTTGCCATGCTTGATGAGGCTGCGCATGCTAGGACATTAGCTAGGGCTGCAAGGCTATTATTGATGGGACGCCACGAGTGCCTCGTGGCCGGTGCCGGTGAGCCTTTGACGGGCCTGGCCTCGGTGTGCTCTGTCAGATTCCCATGGTCTCTTCTTGCTTTTTATCTCTTTTCTTGTATGCTTGGCTTGCCTTCATCGAAATGAGTCTATAAAAGGGGAGTTTGGTGTGTTCATTTTGCGGACTTCACTTACTTCTCTCTTGCTTGCTCTAGCTTTCGTCCTGTTATGCTCTTGCTTTGTTATTTAAGAAAGCTAGTTGGCTTTGAAGACATCTTTCTAAACATATCGAGAAGAAAAGCTCATCCAATTGAATGAACTCGGGCTGAGAAGTTGGTCCATTACAACTTCTTAGAGCGAAAATGGTGCCTTCATGATGAATGAAGCCCGAGTGACCTCTTGGTGGAGGTCGAGAATCATATTTCTTCACTTGCCATTACTTCATCCAGTAAGCTTGTTGGATTTAAACTTCTCTATTTTCCCACTTAAAGTAGTACTTCTACTAAAAATCTTGTTGGAATTTCATTTTGTAGAAAGCCTCAATTAGGAGTAGCGGTGCTATACCCAAGTTCATGGAAACATAGAGAGAGAGGAACTACCCTTTAGAAGATGTCATGAATAATGCCAAGTTTGGTGATTCCCCGACCATGTTTTCCGTCAAATGGGACAGGAGTAGGTGATTCCCAATCTTAAATGTGTCCGGCATGCTACCTTTGAATTATTCGAAGGTTTCGATAGTTTTAGGCGAGTTTAGTCATCACCGGAATATTGGATGAATCTGCGAAAGATGTTGAAACTTACAGCTGAGCTGACTACTACTTGGATTTGCATATTATCCGGAGTGGATAAAGGAAGTAGACCCCAAATGTCACAAGGCACAAAGGGTTCGAGAGCTGGATCCCCTAAAAGTTGTTCCTGTCTGCTGCGCCACTATAAATTCGCAAAATGAACCCTAGGATTGATGAATGAGCCAACGAAGGAGCTAAGGAAGTGGAATAGAGGAGGGCTCGTAGAATTAAAGAGCTAAAGAAGCACACCCAAGATGAAGAAGCCGAGTGTAGTGACCCGTAAGGGAGATTAGGGCTTAATTAGTAGAGAGAAATTTTAGGAAGAAATAAAAGAACTAAGAAATTTAGTTTTGCCTCTTTGGAACAGTTTTATTTTTCTACAAGTAGTATCTTATTTTTGCCTTTTTAATAGCTATGTACTCAAGTAAGTAGTAGGCTTACCTTTTATTAAATAAAAGTTTTATGCTCACTTTATGCTTTATTTCATTATCGCTCACCTAGAGGTATAAATAAATTACACCACCTAATTGGACCGCCTTTAAAAATTAATTGAAAAAAATAAAAAATTAATTACACTAATGGGTCATCTAATTGGACCGCCCAAAAACAAATAAATAAGTAGACCGTTTGATTGGATCATCGGATAAATAATTACAAAGATACAACCTGGAGAAATTTTCTCGCCGGACCGGATCAACCGTTATGCAGGTGGTGGCCGATGCTCGCCATTGTGCGACCTGGTTGGGCCAGGTTTGGCCTACTATTTAGAGTCATGCTAAACATAATATTTCTTTAGTTGATCATAATATTTATTTAGTTGATCCAAGTTTGTGTACTTGGAAGACCTCTTCACTATCTAAATCGAGTCAAATTTACTGCCCCTCCGGCGGTATCCAACTAAGTACAAATGCGCCTTGCCGGTTAGGCCTAAACTTTCCTCGAGGATCCTGGGTTAGCGCTCTAATCTCCTTAAGGATCAAGTCTCCAACATGTAAATTTCGAGAATTCACTTTCTTGTTAAACGCCACGGATATACGTGCCTGGTAGATTTCATGGTACCAGCTGGTTTGCTCGGTACTAGACACTTCTAGTGCATATACGTGCATAGGGTGACTCCATCGTCTGTATTTCAATGGGCATTGAATGAATGCCGTTAGGGATATTGATCATGGTTGCTAATTTAGCTAAAGCATCTGCGAACTCGTTGTCATCCCTAGGAAGGTAGGTGTATTAAATGCTCTCAAAATGTTTTGATAATTCAATCAAATGTGCCCGGTAGGGTGCTAAGACTTCACTACATACCTTCCATTTTTCGAAAATCGATTAATGATCGGATTAGAGTCACCGAAAACCCCGATGCTCTTGGCTCGATCTTTATAGCAACTTGAAGTCTCGTGATGCATGCTTCATATTCTGCATCGTTGTTGATCACCTCGAAATCAAATTTGACTGAAATAAGAGTATGTGCTCCCTCCGGTGAGACTAGGAGGATCCCTACTCTAAAGCCCTTCACATTGGAAGCACGAGTTGAAGTACATTGTCCATACATCTACCTCTACTTGTAAAATATTTTCAGTCCGGATAGTTAAGGTGTTTGGGTTGCGATTTAGTTACGGGTAGACTGGCTAGGAATTCTGAAACTACCCTTCCTTGGATTGCTTTTTGAGGGAGATATCTAAGTTAAAATTTAAATAGCATGATGGTCGATTTAGCTATCTTGCTACGATGGTTGGTTGCTCAAGGATGTACTTGATGGGATCCATTGGTGCTACCACATGTACCCTGTTGGCCAAGATGTAGTGCCCGAGCTTCTTGGTAGCCCAAACTAATGCGAATGATGTCCTCTCTAATGGCGTGTATCTAGTCTCATAATCTAAGAATTTCTTGCTTAGATAATATACCACGTACTCTTCCTTTCAATCGTGGCAAGGTATAAGGGTAAAGGTTTCCCTAGTTGGATGGAACTAGCACTTGAGGGTACCCTTTCTTCAACTTCTTAAAAATGGGTTCATAAACCGTAGTAAGTTTTGATATGAAACGACTAATGTACTCGTAAACGTCCTAGGAATCCCAGTATCTTCTTTTACGTTTTTGGTGGCGGAATTTCTTGCATAGCTTTAATCTTGGATGGATGAACTTCGATTCCTCTAAAACTGAAAACTTAGCCTAACACCTTGCTTAAGGTTACCCTTAAAGCACACTTTTGAGGATTAAGGCACATGATGTATTTTCTAAGTCTTTCGAAGAACTTTTTAATCTTTGGGTAGGTGTCGTGCTATAGACACCTAAAAGGTGTCGTCCCTTATCTCATTTAATTCTTTTTTAATTCCGTCGACCCAATGATGAAATCCTGAGTCCGGTTTGAAGATTTAGATCTCGTCATTGTGTTTGATTGGTGTAACAGAGACCAATAAACCACAAAGAAACCCCCAACACCAAACAAATAGCCTTACGCCTTGGGTCGATCTAAAAATCCCCTTTTCTTTCGGACCATCCAAGACCGAGCCAAGCCTCTTGAGACAATTGAATCTAGGGTTGTGTACCAGGAAATTCCAAGTTCGGAATACTACATTTTACTTTTCTCCAATCGGACATGGAGCTAAAGATCTAGAGATGGCGTTAAAGTGTTGCATTTCATTATCACTAGCATCAAAGTGTTGCGTTTAAGCTCTAAGATAGTCCACTCAAGACTATAAGCTTTTCCTCTCAAAACGACATCGTGCTCATCGCCTGCAACCCCGGACATTTTAAGTGGAACAACTGCGTTTTGGCTTGGAGACTCCTTCGCGAGCATGCTAGGGCATGAAACCCTAGGTAGACCCGGTGTTCGGCGCCCAGATGAGATTTCTGTATGGTTTTATCCTTTCCATCCTATTCAATCTTTTGATTTCTAGCCCAGTTTTCTTTCTGTTGTTTTGGACAACGGGCTGAGACCAACCCAAGGTCATTTGTGACCTAGGTCTCTCCCTATAAATAAAGAGCCTTGGCTCTCATTTCCCTACGACTTTCTCCTATGCGTAATGCTGCAGAAAGCTAATAAGAGCATTTATACACGAACGTTACTCTGCTGAAAAATAACCTCAAACACTCCTCTTTTCCACACATTACCGTTGAATCCTTAAAAAGAGCTAAAGAATATTCAATTATTCTGATCTCTAGGCGTTCATTAAGCTAATCTCTACCATCCCTTAAAAACTTACCTTTTTAAAACCCATAAAAGAGCCCTCTTTTCTACGATTCATTCTTTGTAGCATCAAGAGATCTAGTGTGATGATCCAAATAAGTAGGTGGGACAACCTAAGGGCAAGGATTCGGCCTTTGAACAGTCTATTTGTTTATTTTAGGTTTTATTTAAGGCTTTACTGTATTGTTGATCAAAGTTGTATCGCATTTTAGTTACTCCTCGCCCAATGTAATCCTTTTATTTTCTCGCTTTCTTTTTCTTTCGCTTTTATTTTCTTTACCGATTTCTTTATCACTTTATTTTACTATGTTTGGTTGCTTTAATTTCTCTTAACTTGTTATTGTATGCTTGTGTTTTTCACGTTATTTAGATTCACTACTTAAACTAGTAATGGTTGTCTTCGAACAGGCGCAACGGAAGGGTTTATTCCTATGTTTCGTATCCTGGCCCGTGAATCCGAATCTCGGTTATAATACCGATGGAGTCATTTTGGCCTTTATGTGTCTTAGTTTTTCCATACTAAGATTTGAAAAGGAATTATTATTTTAGCTTTTGTCTTTGTTAGTTTTTCTCTGTTAAAAATTGATTGACGACTCCTTCTTTTGCTTTATTTTCACTTAAAAATTGCATCTTGGCTTTTCTAACTGCATGCATAAGAATTAGGGTTTCCAGATCCGCTTACTAGGCCAAAGGCCGTAGCTGATTCCTTCGGTTGTGATATGTGGCCGACGCCTCGACCGGCAGGTGTTGGCTTTCGCCAGCACCAGGTGGTCGAGTGGCCATGGCTTCGGTCCGGATCGATGTTTTGACACCAATCCGACCCTAAAGCCTCACGACAGATGTGAATTCAACTTAATAAATTTATTTTCACTTAATTTTTGTTATCTTGTTCGGTTAAGAAATTACATCTTGGGAATTCCGAAAATAATTGGCAAAATAAAATAAATAATGAAACGCCAATCAATTCAACTTGATTTATCTTTAATTCAACTTAATAAAAATCGGCAATCTTAATAAAAGGTTCATCCCCACATTCTAAAGTTCATCTTTCAAAACCCTAAAAATCATTTTCAAACCCATTTTCAAAAAACCCTTACGTCAAAGGTGCGTGGGGAAGCTCGGCACTGGTCGTGGTTCCTACGAGTGGTCACTCCAAGTGGGATAAATTTTTTATTAAGAGGACGAAACTTGAAAATTTGAGTAGTGAGTTTTAATAATGTGCTTACATTACACATCCCCGCATTTAGCTACCTTTGAACATATTTTGTTAAGAGGCTCCCACTGAATCCCAAGCGGGCCCAATTAGACTTGATTGCCAACCGAAACGGTTCATCTTCTCTCGTAGCATGCGCTCTTGATTCAAACCTCTTGGTTTACCGAGAGGCACCAAGGATTCTAGACTTTTCACTTTCCGTGCCCCATAAGGAAGACCAAATCCTCGGACTATGAGTCACCATATATCCTACCTAGTCTTAACCTCTTTTGACCATAGATATTTTGACAATTAGGTGGTTCCCTGTCTTCATTTGCATGCTTGGATGAGTATGTGTTTTTAGATTTAATCCTTTACTTGTGAGCCTTTAGGAATAAATGATGAGTGTTGATTGGCCCTTGCATGTGTATAAATAAAACTCTTTAAAAAATAATTTTCCTGAGAGTCTCGTCCATTATGTGTATTTAGTCAAAAGTCAAATCACCCTTTTTCTTCTAGGTCAGTCCATTGCTTACTTTTTCGAGTACTAAAAAACTTGTTCAAGCTGTCTAGGAAGACATCGCAAGTCGGTCCAGGAGGGTCTTACAAAAGTTCCCTCTATCTTTTGATAAGTCAGTTTGTGTTTTTGACTTTCCTTCTTTTATTTAGCATTCTCATTTTTCATTTTACATTTTCATTAGCCAAAATAAATTTATCTCAAGATTATATGAGTCCATTTTCATTAGCCAAAATAAATTCATCTCAGATTAGGTGAGTCCATTTTGCATTAGCTAATCTCATATTAGGTGAGTGCATTTTCATTAGCCAAATAAATTCATCTCATATTAAGTGAAGTCCATTTTTGAATTCTCATTACCCAAATTAAATCCATCTTAGATAAGGTGAGTTCATTTCGCATTCATATTTACCCAAAGCAAATTCATTCCAAATATAAGGAAATGCATTATCATCTAACCAAATAAAAATATCTTTCCATTAAGGATCAACCATTCATTATGCACTAGCCAAATCATAAAATCATCCTAAACTAAGTCATACATCATCACATGCACTTCATTTTTCATCGCATTTCTTATGTGGATCCAAATAAAAGCATTCTTAATCTCTTAGGGTCTTATGCTTAAGTTCTTTCATCCCAATAGTGGTCTTCTTTCACATGGTCCTAAACGTCATCCTTTGGGCTACGGAATAGTGAAGTTTACGACAATTGAATACCGTTGGAATCCGAGCTCCAAAAGATTAGAACACATAACCAAGGAGTCCGACACATCTTCTCCTCGTTCGCATTACGTTATACTCCACGGTCTACACCGGTGTGACAAGTTTCAATGCACGCTACACCAGTTCAATGTATTCCTCGTCGAAAGACGAGTACTTAGAATGAATTCCCTTCCAATGGACGGATATTTAGAACATTCTCCCATTCTTAGTTTTCTTAATGAAAACTTAGCTAGGATGAAAACTAGGATGGATGATCAAGATGAGAAGATACTATCCATATCGAGAGATCTTAAGACTATTATAAAAGATATTGATGACAATAAGAGAGATGAAGAAGCAGAATGTTTGAGAAAAGGAGAGAGATTAGGTCCTCTACCTCCACCTAGCTTATCTCCTCCAAATAGTCCTAAATAGAAATCCCTTAAAGCATGAATCCAAACCTCAGCCTGATCCCCGCGTAGATAAGATAGAACAGATGTTAAGGGAGTCATCCATATTCGGTAATCATTATTTTGATCATAAGGGATTCACTTCAATCCTAAGGGTAAGCTACCTACAAAGTTTACCATGATCGATATCAAATTCAAAGGTTTCGAGAATCCCCATCATCATGTTCGCAACTTCTTAGGAGCAATGACTCTAAAGAATATTTCGGAAGACACTTACCGCATTATCTTCCCATGGACTTTTGACATTGATGTAATGAATTGGTATAACGCGGTTGACTCACGTAAGGTTGCCAATTAGACCGAGTTGTGCAAGGAATTCCTACATCGATACTCCTATAATATTGATTTTCTAGTCACTCTTAGAGACTTGGAATTAATCAAACAAGGTGAGAAGGAGAGCTTCACAAACTTCCTAACTAGATGGAGAGCAAAGGCTGCCCATATGGTAGACAGACTCTTCGAGAAGGACCCAGTCAGGATCATCATTAAAAATCTTCGACCTAATTACAATCAGCATCTCAAGTTCCTACCAATAATGAACTTCTCAACCCTTAGAGATGCCGACTTACCGATAGAAGAAGAGTTGTCCACCGTGACCACAAAAGTCACAATGCGGTACGGAGGTAATTATCACTCCAAAGATAAGAAAACCTCTAATACATACAATACTAACAGGAGTGCGGATGTCAATGCCTTAAAAGATATAATCACTACACTCCTATCGACACCACTTACACCGATGCCCTTGACCATCTCTTGGTTAAGGGAAAGATAGAATTGCCAAGCATTAAAGCGAGAATCGAAACCACGAAACAATTCAAAAACTAGGACGCGGGAAAATTTTACAAATACCATCATGCACGAGGACACGACATTAAATAGTGTTGGATATTTAAGAACAAACTAGAAAGCATGTTTCGAAATGGCCAACTCCCTTTACCTAAGGCTACCAAGAAACTACGTAACAACAAAAATCATTTCAGCGAGCATCGTAGCTATTTTCGCTAAACCCAATCCAGTCGGTAGGATCCATCTATCTTCATCCAAGGTATTGATGAGTCCCAAGCACATCTTAGCTTGCCTTCTTTAGATCCAGAAGTTCATGTGCTATGGGTATGTGATGAAGAGGACGTCTACGAAACGAGAAGTAATAGTGACCAAAACGACGACAACTTCGGGGCACACCATACTTAGAAGAGGATAACTTTTAGGGAGAACCTCAAGGTCCGAGCAATCAAATTCCTTACTAGATCTTGATGACATAATGGACCCTTGGGTCCACAACGGACTTAGGAATCCCTAAAAGAACCTAAAGCTACAAAAGAAGAAGATCCAATCCTTAAACGACTTCGAAGTTAAAAGCTGATATCTCAATTTGGCAACTAATATCTGCTTCCCAAAAACATAGGCGAGGCTTTGATTGACGTGCTTAGTAAGATCGAGGTCTCTCCTGAAACCACGCCGGAGGAAGTAGTAGGATTGGTTAATAGTGGGGATGGAACCACTACCATTATTGAAAAGGATCTCCCGGAAGAAGCCCTTACCAACAATAATGCCCTTCATTTAACTATAACTTGCATTAACAAGTTCGTTCCCTTAACTTTTGTAGAAAATAGATCAGTTGTGAATGTTTGTCCCTAAAGAACTGCCATAAGGTTAGGAATTAGAAAGTAACAACTCTCTAAACAGATCTGTCCATCTTTGAGCTTATGGCAATTCTAAGAGAACAATGTTAGGAACAGTGACCTTGCCAATTAATATAGGGCTAGTAGAAAGGAACATTGAATTCCAAGTCTTAGATATCCCGACCACCTTCAATTTACTCCTAGGACGTCCTTTGTTGTACAATCTTCGAGCGGGGCCCTCTACACTCGCAGAAAGTTAAAATGATCATCAAAGGTCAAGTTGTAACTGTGAACAGGGATAATCTCTATGCTACTATCATTGCCAAGGAGTCCGTGGTTGAGATCGAGCACGTTACCAATGACAAGGAACTATATGGATTCGAGACAATCACTACCTTAGACGAGGATGAAGCACCTCTTAAATTCAACCATTATGACAACCCTAGTGTCCATTAGATGCTCAGGATGAATGGGTACTTTCTAGGTCTTGCTATAGGTCGAAGGGCATACCACCAAATCTTTCCACCCCTTGAATCCACTAACAACTACAACTTTGGGCTAGGGTATCAACCTACTACTAAAGAAGTAGCCAAGCCAAGTGGGAAGTTTAGATTAAGAGTATTGTACCTCACACATTCCGCTCTATTAAGTCCTTTCATTATACTCGAATGGGTACTTTTTAAACACTACTACAGGAACCACTTTTAACTACGGTTAAAAACGACATTTAACTACGGTTAATCGGTGCCGTGTATGCGACCTTCGTTATATGTAGCATATTTAACTACGGTTCAAAACCGTAGTAATAGGTCACTCTATAACGACGGTTCTTACATTAGAACCTTCATCATTGGTACTACACAAAAAGAAAAATTGTTCTAGACAGGGCATATGATGATGGTTCTAATGTAAGAACCGTCATCATAGGTTAGAATTTTTTTATATTCTTTTTGTTTTTCCGTACCCCCGTATAAAATACGAGTACAAAATATATCACAACTTACAACAACCAACAGCATGCAATTTTCCAATCTAGAGTACTTGTTTTTCGTACCTCCTGTACAAAGCACACCACAAAATACATCACAACTTACAACAACCAACAGTCGCAATTATCTAATCAAAATTACAAAAATTTTCCACTTATTACAACCACAACAAATTTCATCTTTAACAAGTTCGACAACGGAATTCTATATTTTACAATAAGTTCCAGCAATGATGTGAAATTATAATAGAAAGAGTACACTTTTAGTATTTATGTGAAAAAGTTCATCTCTATTTACCTAAAGTGATGCTTTTGTAGTAGATTTAGTTTCATTGTCTTTATGACGACATTGCTTGCTTTGAGTACGTTGCAGAGGTAGCTTGAACAACATATGTACATCATATTTGATGTCCACGCTACCTCTGCATGAACTCCAAGTAAGCAATATAGTCATAAACACAATCACATAACTTAATTTACTAAAAAGCATCTCTTTAGAAAATAGAGATGAACCTTTGAGGATAAATATTGAACATCATTTAAATCATAAGGTTTCAACAAAAGGAGATGGACTTTTTGACATAAGTACTGAAAAAGAAATACACAAAGAGGTGGGCAACTTAAAAACTCAATGATCTTGCCCATGAACCTATCAAGAGTGAGCTCATTACTCCTCCAAGGCAAAATGTCTCAGCTATCGGAAAATGCAATGAGAAAATGAGGGATGAAGGTAACATTCAGGAGCTTAGTTCTTTTTACCATCGTTGATTGATGATCTTCTAGTCCGCTGCTAGAGCGCTTATTCCTTTATTTGCTTGGTTGGAGTTTGTGTAAGGGTAGAGGTGGATAACCTCACTTCTTCTTAAGGAGGTTCCTCTTTTTTCCTTAGGGAGGTTCCTCTTATTCTCCTTTGGTAAGTTCCTCCGGACCGGAGAAGAACGAGAGAAAGGGCCCTCCACCGATTCACTGCTGTCCGGGAGGGGACTAGACGATGAGCCCATGCTTGAAGTGGCGCCTTCGTCCGCCGCGTCACTTACTGATGAGTGCAAATTGCTTGTCCGGATTTGTACAAGATGGTCAAAGTGGCGTTCTACCCGAGGCTTCAAGGAGGTCCCAGTCAAAACACAACACGTTATGTTTGAGAGCATGTGCTTTGTCAAAGTCTACAAATCAAGCTCTATGGCATCATCAATCGGAAGGCTGTAGAATGTTATCGCAATGAGGGATGGGCAACAATTGGCAACAAAAGCTTGCTTGGCACGGTCCCTATTGAAGCCATCCCTTAAGTTTCATATAATGCATAGGACAAATTAATACAAATAACATGTTGAGGCCATCCCTTAAGTTCTCTTTAATGGCCCAACACATAACTACAATCGAATTTCCTATAACACTTGTTGTCTTTAACAATGAGGTCGGGTTCATAAGGCAAGACATAGAGTTTATGTATATGGGTCGGTCCATGAAGAAAGGAAAAAGGGATAGAGGATTCATCGGAGAAAAATGTGATAAACAATCACAAAACTAATAATAATTCCCTATTGTTTATCACCTTTTTCTCCTATGAATCCTTTACCCCTTTTCCTTTCTTCATCGACCGACCCATGCGGTACATAGACTCTACGTCTTGCCTACTAACCCGGACCTCATTACTAAAGTCAACAAGGGTTATGGAAACTCCGGTTCTAGTTATGTCTTGGGTTATTAAAGCAAACTAAATGAATGACCTTAACATTTCATTGATATTCATTATTGTCTTATGCATTACGTAAACGTAAAAAAATCATGTACTTTAGTTTAGGATCATGTATAATACCACAAACTTGCACCCAAAAGGAAACCCGAAATTTAGGTGATTGGATAAATTAGTCCACCCCCAACTTCAACTCATCAAAATAAATAAATTTGATAACAAATTTATCTTTATAGCAAGTATTTGGGGTGATCCCTATATCCAAATATCTTTCCAATTTTTACATTTTCACATTTATATTTTCTCCCTTTTCATCCTTAAACCCTCAATATATATATTTTCTCTCTTTTCATCCTTAAACCCATATATATATATATATATATATATATATATATATATATAGTTTTCTTTTTACTTCCAATTTTGATGTATTATACATTTATCATAAACTAGACATGATTAACCTTTTGAAGTTTACGTAATTCATATTACAATAATAAAATTATGAATGAAATGTTGAGGTCACTCCTTTAATTTTCTTTAACAACGCAAGACATAACAGAAACCAGAATTCTCTTGTTGTGATTAACAATGAGGTTGGGTTTACAAGACGAAAAATGGAGTCTCCATGCAACGTAGGTCGATCCACAAAAAAGGGTAGAATGATCAAAGAGTCAAATGAAAACAAAAGGTCATAAAAAATAGTCCTTCATGTTTATCACCTTTTGTTTCCATTTAACTCCTCGACCTTCTACCCTTGTTTGTGGATCGGCCTATGTAACATGTAGACTTCATGTTTTGTCTTGTAAAACCAACCTTATTGTTAACCCCAACAAGAGAATTTCGATTCCTCTTATGTCTTCGGTTGTTAAAGCAAACTAAATGGATGACATCAACATTTCATTCATATTTCATTCTTGTCTTAAGAATTACGTAAAATTTTTAAAAAATCATGACCTCTAGTATACGATCATGTATAATACAACAAACTTGCAACCAAAAAGGAAATTGAAAATTTAGATAATTGGATAAATAAGTCCACCCCCAACTTCAATTATAAAAATAAATAAATTTCATTGTTTATATATATATAAATGTATAGTTTCCTTTAACAAGCGAAGATATAATAGGAACCAGAATTCTCTTGTTGTGATTAACAACGAGGTCAGTTTTACAAGACAAAAGATGGAGTGTACATGCAACATAGGCCGATCCACAAATAAGGGTAGAAGGATCGAAGAATCAAATGGAAACAAAGGTCATAAACAATAGTCATTGTTTATCACCTTTTGTTTCCGTTTGATTTCCATTTGTCTCATCGACCTTCTACCCTTATTTGTGGATCGAGTATATGTTGCAAAGTGCACTTCATGTGTTCTCTTGTAAAACCTACCTCATTATTAATCACAACAAGGGGATTCCAATTCCTATTATGTCTTTGGTCATTAAAGCAAACTAAATGGATGGCATCAACATTTCATTCATATTTCATTATTGTCTTATTAATTATGTAAACTTCAAATAAATCATGACCTCCAGTTTACGATCATGTATAATACAACAAACTTGCAACCAAAAAGGAAATCAAAAATTTAAATAATTGGATAAATTAGTCTACTTGCATCTTCCAACTAATCAAAATAAATAAATTTGATAACAAATTTATTTTTATGACAAGTATTTGGGGAGATTCCTATATCCAAATACCTTTCCAATTTTTTACATTTTTACATCTGTGTTTTCTCCCAATTGATCCTTAAACATATAACCCAAATTTTTCTATTTCCTCAAACCCTAAACCATAAATATTTTTATTTCTCTAAACTATAACCATATTTGGATACCAATTTAAATAATTGGGTAAATGAATTCGCCGCAATATCTTTAAGAGAAGGTTTTGGGGATGACTCTATATCCAAATTATCTTTTTATTTGTCTACCATCCTTTACTATATCATTCTGTTTTGCTATAATTTTCACAAATGCTAAACTCCTAAACCCATTGCTCAAAATCTTAAACATTTCACGAATTTCCAACTTAAACAAATGTTACCCACATTCTCAATATTTAACATTTCTACAAAGATTCAACATTTCAACAATCTCAAACACTATCCACATTCTCAACATTCACATAATTACCGCAAATACATTTAACATTTAAGCGTAATACATTTTGTAAATAACTTAAAGCGAAAATAAGAGAGGATAGAGATTCCTACCTAAGAACCGACAACGGCGTGGGTGAGGATGAGAGGCTTGACAGCGAGAATTAGTTTGAGGAGATCTACACTTCAAAGAGACGAGAAGAATCTATGAAGAAATGAAAGATTAAGAGAGAGGAGATCTAAACAGGGAATGTGAGGAGAGGTTTACCAATTCTAGTCGACCGGCGATGAAGCTACGAATTCCAAATTTGAGGAGGTATGTGGAGGAGAGAAAGCTGTAGAAAGTGATAAGGCCGAGAAGAGATGTAAGTGGGCGTGGAAATAGCACGTATGTTCTCGCGTGTCTTAAAGCGATCCGAAAAGCGTATGAAGACGGTTCTATGTGACATTTCACGACGGTTTTGTTAAAGAACCGTCGTCAAATGTTTCAGCAGTACATATGATGATTGTTCATATTAAAGAACCATTGTCATATGTGTTAAATAATGCTTGATTATTTACAAAAATGCCACTAGTCCGAGTTTTCATTACGGTTTGTCCTTTTAACCGTCGTTAAGGACCCGTCGTTGAAAGTAGTTCTTATAGTTGTGAAATGAAGGAAATGACTTTCCTTATTATGGTTTTCTTAAGCCCTGTTGCATCAAGGAAAAGGGCATCCTAGTCCCTGGTTTAGAGATGTTCGGTGAGTGCTATATACTAGAGACGAAGGCACCCTACTGCCTCTAAAAGGACAAACCACACCGGACTGGACCAACCTGGATGGAAATAATCTTTTTGGTCTACTTGTTCGGACAAGAGAAAAACTTAGAGGGAATTTGGTCTCGGTACTTGTCATGAGCCATGTCGTACCGAGCAAATCGATTCGTCCAAGTTCGTCACCGACATCAATAATGAAGGCTCCAAGCACATCACTTGGAATGATACCGAGGAGGGCCGAGAATTCGCCATTAGTTTAAGAGCACATCCTCTTCCCGAGTCTAGTGCTAGGGCTTCTTCTTTTGTTGTTTCTAGCTCTTTTCCTAACTCTGTTATTTCTAATTCGAGTATCTTCCATTTTTTAGTATGATGTACTCGTATCTTAATTCAATAAAGTGAATCTTTCCACTTACTCTTTGGCTCCTCTTGCTTTCCATTGTTTTGCATCTAATGATGAACAAGAAATCCCTAAAGAATTAATAAAAGCTATGGAAGATCATGAAAATCGCTCACCAATTATAGAGGAAACAATAATGATCAATCTAGGATTAGTGGATCAACCTCGGGAGGTCAAGATGGGGAAACGCTGGATCTCGAAGAGCGAAGCAATTTACTTCGCTCGTCACAGAGTTCATGGATGTCTTTGTATGGTCCTACAAAGACATGCCGGGATAGATCCAAGTATATGGAACATAAAATTCCACTTTACGAAGACGCGAAGCTTGTTAACTAAGAAGGATGAAACCTCGGTGGACACTAAAGATTAAGGAAGAAGTTCGAAGTAGATGGAGGTTGGATTCATTAAGATAGGTCACTATCTTCGAGTGGGTAGCATATATAGTACTCGGTTCCGAAGGCGGGGTCCACATGTGTGTCGACTTTAGAGATTTAAGTAAGGCGAGCCCGGGAATGATTTCCTGCTGCCCTTTATCGACATTCATGTAGATAACATAGCGGGTCATGCCTTGCTCTCGTTTATGGACGGTTATGCTTGGGTACAATCAGGTAAATAAGGTCTGAAGAAGACATGGAAAAGACAAGCTTCATTACTTAATGGGGAAGTATTGTTACGTGGTGATGCCATTTGGGCTCAAGAATGCCGGTGCAATATACCAAAGGATAAGTACAACACTACTACATCACATGATCCACAAGGATGTCGAAGTCTACGTGGATGACATGATCATAAAATCCAAGGATAGGGCGGGGCACCTACCCAGCGTAAGAAAATTCTTCCGAGAGACTTAGAAAATACAACATGCGTCTTAACCGTCAAAAGTGTGCCTTCGGGGTAACCGTAGACTAAGCTGTTACGTTATGTTGTCGGTCTTAGAGGAATTGAAGTTGATCCGTCCAAGATCAAAGCCATTTAGGAGATCCCTCCGCCAAATATAGAAAAAGAAATAAGGGGTTTCCTAGGACATTTACAGTTCATCGGTCATTTCATATCAAAATTGACTATGGTCCGTGAACCTATTTTTAAGAAATTGAAGAAAGGATTTGAGCCTATTTGGGATACGGAGTACCAACAAGCATTTGAGAAGGTTAAGGAGTATCTAGCTAACCCTCTAGTGCTAGTTCCGCCCTAACTAGGGAAACCATTACTTCGCACCTCACCACGACAGAGACAGACTACGGGAGCCATGCTAGCTCAATGAGACGGGGAAGGAAGAACACACAGTTTATTATCTAAGCAAGAAATTCTTAGATTATGAGACTAGATATATTCCATTAGAGAAGACATCATTGACATTAGTCCGGGCTACCAAGAAGCTAAGAAACTACATGTTAGCCCACACGGTACATGTGATAGCACCTATGGATCCCATTAAGTTTATACTTGAGCAACCAACCATCAGCAACAAGATAGCAAGATGGACTGTCATGCTATCGGAATTCAAACTCAAGTATGTCCCTCAAAAGCAATCAAAGGAAGGGTAGTGTCCAAATTCTTAGCTGATCTGCCTATAACTAAATCGCAACCCGAACACCTTGACTTTCGGGATGAAAACGTTTTACAAGTAGAGGTGGACGAGATTCTTCATTAATCAAGAACAACTATACAAGAAAACTAACACTGGGATCAGCTTACTTTGTGTCAATCAACAGGAAGCAAAGCACATCATGGACGAGATTCATGGTGGGGAGTGTTTACCCCATATGAACCGGAAGATGTTGGTTCAAAAATTAAGAGACTTGGTTATTATCTGGTCGACCATGGCAGGAGACTTCCATGAGTTTGTTAGAAAGTGCTATAAATGTCGGGTGTACATAAATTTACGGAACCAACTACCGTCATTTCTCACAACATTACCATCCCCTGGCCATTCCCGGTATAGGAAATAGATGTAATCGGTAATCGACCCCTAAAGAAACGAGGTTGTCATGCATTTGTGTTAGTCTCAATTGACTACTTCGCCAAATGGGTAGAGTGAGAATCTTATGCAACCTTGACGTCAAAACACGTAACTAAGTTCCTTACCCATAATATCATTTGCCATTATGGGGTGCCCCACGATGCTAATTAGTGACCATGACGAGTCATTTTAAGGAGGTAGCAGACTTATTGGATAAATATAAGATTAAGCACCATAAGTCTTCTCCTTATCATCCTCGGACCAATAGACTAGTTGAGGTCGCCAACAAGAACATTCGTAAAACGAGTGGTGAAGATAGCTTTAAATTACAAGGATTCGCCCGATAAGTTACTTTTCACTTTATAGAGCTATCAAACATCTATTAGAACTTCTACGGGAGCAACACCTTACTCCCTAGTTTATGGAAGGAAGCAGTCCTTCCAATAGAGGTTGCCATTCCCTTGTTAAGGATAATTGCTGAAAGTCGGATCCTAGAAGCGAGTGGCCAAAGCACGCTACAAAGAGTTAGTATTGCTAAATGAGAGGCGCCTCAATGCCCTACACAATGTCCAAATATATTAGCACGTATATCAAGGGCATTCAACAAAAGAGTGAAGCTTTGAAACCTACAAATTGGAGATTTGGTTCTCAAAGAGATTAGAGCACGAATTTAGGATCCATAAGGGAAGTTTAGGCTTAATTAGCAAGGCCCATTTATGCTTCATCGGATATTGCCAAGCGGAGCGATGAACCGACTAATTTAGATGGAGAAGAAATTTTTCTATATGCAAACTCTAATCAATTGAAATAATACTATGTCTAGCACGACCACTGGATGATGGGCCAAGCCTGGCCTAATTAGGCCAAGCTATGGCAGGCACCGGCCACCACCCGGATAATGTTGGGCTGGCCGGGCCAGAATGTCCCTCTTTTAATTCTTAAACTCCGTAATTCATTTTTATACCGTCCAATTAGATGATTTCCTTATTTATTTTATTCTCTTTTTAATCAATATTTTTAGGGCGGTCCAATTTATTTTTACATCTAGGTGAGCGATAAAAATACAAAACATAAAAGTATAGCATAATACTTACTTTTATTTAATAAAAGGTAAGCCTACTACTTACCTAAATATATAGCTAATAAAAGGAAAACAAATACAAGCACACTACTTGTAAAGAAAAATTATTCTAAAGAGGCAAAAGTAAATCCTCCTTTGCTTTTATTCCTTCATAAATTCTATATAAAAATCAAAGCCCTACTCTATCTTTACTTTCTTTCCTTTGGGGTCACTAGACTCAGCCCCATCATCCTCGGTACGCTTCCTCGGCTCCTCAATTCTTCGGGCCCTCCTCTTTTCAGCTTCATTGGCTCCAGTTTGTTTTCGGTGAACACGTTCGGGCACCCAAGGGTTTGCTTCGTGAATTTGGAGAGGTGCGGCGGAAGGGAAAACTTCGTCGGGATCTATCTCCCTATCTCTCACTGCCTTATGCCGTTGGGGATCCGCTTCTATTATCCACTCTAGATAATCGGCTAATACAATCGTATTTTGTTTGCTCGCAGATGTCAACAATCTAGGCGGGTTTATCTAGTATTCGGGCGATTCTTATTATTTTGTTTCTGCAAGTACTTGTAAGTCTCGCGTAGATTTTCGGAAGACTAGGGCAAGACAGGTTTTGAACACCTTTGGATGCCTAATATAGCATCAAATTCTTTAGGTAGGGGGCACGGTTCCTTATCACTAAACATGAAGACGTGATGGTGCAATAGACTTTTAACGAATACTAAATAATGTATTCAGCCCATAATTTGACAACCCTAATCTTTTAGTATCGCTCATCTCATGCATCCATCAAGATAGGTCGATCATGAAGTTCATCTTTTTAGAAGAGAATGGAAGGCATTAGGTATTTCTAGCTGATCCGCAAAAGATTTTGCATAAGGCACATTTTTTTTAAAGCACCAGCGTAAATCATATTTATAGGAGTTTTACGGAGCTTTCGAGTCATACTCGCACCTCAACTACTATAACCGACCGGAACATTGGTCTTCACGGGTGACCGACGCCGCCTATCGTCCTGGTTCGACCGGTTTGCGTTTTTTTCTTGCGAGCGCAAGCATTCATTGGGCCATATTTCGTCGCCCTAGTCCATTGCGTGCGCGTCATATTGTTATTTTGGACCATGCACTTATATTTTCCCATTTTATTTTTTAATTATTTTCTTTAGGGGAATGGGGGTTAGTGTAATTATTTTTAATTTGTATTTGTAATTTTCCCAATGCTTTTTTTGCATCATGTTAAATAAAAGAATACATTTTTAGAAATCGAGTAATCTTGCATTTCATCCCATTGAATAAGAGTCGCACTATTACGAAGTAAATATTAAACAAACTATAGCACCCTACAAGGTATTTTCTAATAATCAACATAGGAACCGGCAAGGGATTCTATAATTATCGCCATCGAAGTGTCGTTGAAGATGTAATTCCCGAAGTTCTCCAAGACGGATTTGGAGAACCGGCCTTCTTAACCACCTTGATAAGCACCAGCTTTGTGGTTCCAAGATTAGGATGATTCATAGGATGATCCATTATAAGAAGCCCGAGAGAAATGAAGAAGATTTCCTTATCGGTCGAAAGCTTGAAGGGGCAAGATATCTAGACTCTCCTTAGAGAAGCTGGTCCCTACACCAGAATCACTAGGCCTGGAGGTACTAGGCCTCACTTCGGACGTACTCGATGATGGGCATGTCGTGACGAACGTCGGGAAGTACCTGCCCTAGATGGACCACCGGAAGGCACTTGTTGGCCAGATTGATGGGTATGTGCTCCCGATCCACCAAGGAAGCCTCCCAATGATGACGTTGTAGATTGCCGCCTCTACACAAAATGAAGGAGCAATTAGCATATTTACTAAGACCTCATTAAAGTTAGCACTCCACTAACTAAATACTTACCTAGAAGGTTGGGAAAGTTCTCCCAGTGAAGGATTCCCCTAAGCGCAGATTGAAGGTTAATGAACATGATCGTCAATGTTCCCGGTTGTACTACAAAATTTATTCAATAGTATCAGCAAAAACGGCTTTCGAAGAGATCCCCAGGTTGAGTAACAACGAGCATAAAACTCTTACCCCTCACCAATTCAGTACGGAATGGATGCCCATCACATTCTTCTTCGGGGATTTTAGGAATTCTCACATAACGAGGAGATCCCCAGGTTGAGTAATGTCTACGTCAAGGCTTGGATTGTGAATATCGGTCGAGTAAGCTACAAAAATATGAACTTAATTTCCATGCAAGAAATTTAACTATGATAAGGAGACCCGATCATGATCTGCCCTAGGTTGAGTAATGTCCACGTCAAGTGATGATCCACCCGCATGATGAGCATAGGATGTGTATAAATTCAAGAGTGAGGTATAAAGATACCCGATGGTAACAACAACTTGCTTTTGTTAAGGAAGAGAGCGAAGGTAGAACATGGTTTGAGGTGGATCAACTGGAACAAACAGAGGCCATGTGTTAACCCGAATTTGAGGTGTGACCCTTTCACCAAGATACCAGCAAAACCCAAAAGGACCTTCATAGAAGATCCTCCTTTCACTCATCTCCCGTTCAACGATTACACTTGGAGGGTGAATGAGTTGGGCCCATGGATGAAAATTGGCCTGCACATACAGGATTTATCAAGAAACAAGCAAACAAGAATGAAAGCTAACAAGAAAATGGGTATAAACCATGCATGGCCAAGGTTGGTGTCAACCACAAGTAGTGGGCGGGGGCAACCAGCAAATCAATACAATAAATTTTTCTGGTCATACTTATGAGGCCAATTTTTTAGATTAAAAGAGACATACTCGAGGTCACATGGTTAAGGGCTAATCTCAAGAAGCCTATACCATTGATTGTAGGTTGACAAAGATAGATCCTAGCCCATGATACGGAAGTCGAAAACACGAGATGATTCATTGAATCGGGAGAAAGGTGTGGGAAGTATTCATACGGCCATGGCTGCATTTTGCAAGACAAGTAAAATTTTTATCCACACAAGACAAAAATATATTAGGAATACATGAAGAATTAGAGCATACCTCAATGACCTTCCATAAACCGCACGATGATAGATAATTGGTCGAGTCCTTCTTAGGTTTTTTTCGACATACACCAGCAAGGAGACCCCTAATGAGGCAAGTGTATGTAGGAGCACCCCAGTTAAGCTCGTTTATTTTATCAAGGTCTGCTAAGTTAAGCAAATAGTGAACATGAATCTTAAAGGCTTGGTCGGAAAAGAGCACCGCACTCAATAAGAGAGCCAGATCCAAACTTGTTGTGGAGAATGTTGAGCCCAAAACCTAACATCCTCGAAAGCCTTGAAAAGGACGGTATACTTAAAGAAGCTTTCTTGAGGAAATCTATCAGCTACGGGGCCAAAAAGATGACGAACATAACCATGGTCTTTATACAAGTTCTAGCCATAAGTGAGAAGCCAAAACCGGACAAAATAGCAAAATCGAAAAGAGTTGTGGTCGTTTCCCTGGAGGGAAGATGAAAGGTATTCATGGTATCCGAAAAGAGCTCGCTAATGGCCCTAACGGGATCCCGCTCTCTTTTATCACAAAGGTGGTTCAAAGCAAGGACAAGAGAACCAAACACGGCATCGTGCATGACATCTTCAAGAGGGTAGTTCATTGAAGACTCGGGTATAACTTTTTATCCCTCTTGGGTTTTGATTCCAAGTCATTCCGAGCCTTACAAAACTCATATCTAAGTTTTCATCCTGGTCTCACCCATGCAGAAACCAATCTTTTAGCATAACACTCTAAACTGTGTTTCGACCCACTCTAACATCACTCGGAACTATCACATGAGTAAATAATTTCTCTACCACGTTTATTCCGAGTAATGACTTCATGTTTCGAGTTAAAATGAATTACAACGTTGATTCTAATTTCTAAGACAGTTTATTTGTAGAGAATTATTTGCTTGATCAAGTTTATGTATCCCGATACTTTATTCTTTATAACTTGATCATCATTAAGGATTAACTCAAGATGGAATCTGAACCTAATGGATATTAAACTTAGAAAATTCCACTCTTTTAGGCTAAAGATAATTAAATACTTAATTACTTTAATTTAATTATTATCTATGCTTAATCTTCAACCAAATTTTTTTATACTTTGAGTATCACTTTGATTTTCTTTTATAGGTTTTTTAAACAAGCCTAATCTGAAGTTGAAAAGCAAAAGCAATCGGTTTCTAGCCGTTAAGCACCAGTGAGACGTAAAATAGCTATTTACGGACTCGGCTCGCATACTCGGGTTAGGGTTGTTTGTTTTGAATATTGGAAAACTGTAACTTTGAGTTTAACGGTTGTTTCCACCTTAGTTTTTAATCACCATCAGATTATTGCACTATCTTTTGGAGCCTAGAACCATCGTACAACTTTCACATCTCAATGGATCTTTTATGAGTGACTCAAACTAACCTTTAGAACGGCTAATGAAGCTTATAAGTCCGGAACAAATCTCAACGATCATTGTGTCCGGATGTTTATAAATAGAAGCCATTCCACAAGACTTGAAGATTGCTACTGAACATATTGCTACATACTTGCTTAGTGCACTCTTAATCAATCTCATCTTACAACTCCTAATCTGTAATCTCTTACTTTACGAGTTCTAATGAAAGTCTTGTAATCACTAACATTCTTTTCTTACTTTCTTTTTAAGTCCCTTGACTGAGTTGTAATGGTTAACTTAGTCGGAAGTACTAGATTAGATAAGGCAACTTCGAGTTTAGGAAAAACTTGTAAAGGAATTATCTAAGGGAGCAATTCTTACAAGAGTCGAGTCCTTTGTAATTAAGGATTCAATTAGTGGATTTGACTTGGTGCAATGATTAGCATTGTCCATTGTTTTCTCGCCTCAGGAGGTTTCCACTATTTCTAAGTGTCTTTCTTTCGAGTCCAATCTAGGCTCAAAATTTGTTTCCATTTTGTTATGTGCAAAAAGAGTTTGATTTTTATCTAAAATCTTCGATCACCCTATTCACCTCCTCCCCCTAGCGTGACTTAGCTTCTCTAAGAGAAAACCTTCAATTGGTATCAAAGCCTAGCCTTCCAAGAGGATCTCACAATCCAAAGGTCTAAAGATCGAATGGCTCGGAACAATTGAGAGTTCGATGAAGGAAGATCATCTACTAGACCACCTAAGTTAAAGGGGTCAAACTTTGCCCATTGAAAGAAGATGATGGAATGCTTTTTAATGGATGATGATGAAGAGGTCCGGAACATCATCAAGGATTGGAACTTAATCTCGAGTACACTAATGAAGAGATTGAGAATTTCATAAGGAACTTCAAAGTTATGAACACATTGATGTGTGCCATAAGCTCGGAAGAATACAACATAGTCTCTGCTCGTGACACAACCAAAGAGGTGTGGGACACACTTGTCAACACCTATGAAGGAACAAGTCAAGTAAAGCAGGCAAAGATAAGTCAATATCTTCATAAGTATGTTATTCAGAATGGAGCCGAAGAAAACATTTGTCGGATGTATGCTGGGTTCACCGAGATTACTAACAATCTCAAGTCTCTAGGTAGAAAGATCACACATGAGGAAATGGTCGAAAAAATATGAGAAGTCCACCAAACAGAAAATGGGGTCCCAAGATGACAGCCATTGAAGAGGCTCAAAATCTCTCTTAACTAAAGCCAGATGAGCTCATTAGGAAGTTACTTAATCATGAGATTCACCTGGAAGAAGAAGATGCTGAGGTCAGCACCAAAAAGAACATTACCGGCCTCGAAAGCGGATGTCAAAGTCTAAGCTCCTCGGAATCAGAAGAGGATCCCATGACACTCATTGCCCGAGGCTTCAAAAAGATGATGAAGTACAAGAAGTGGCAAAAGAGGCCAAAGGGAGTTCTACAAGAAAGATAAGAAGGACATGAAAGGTAAATACTCATCCTCTTTAAAGTTATCTTTAACTAAGAATTCGGGTTGCTTTGAATGTGGCAGCAAGGAGCACATATTGAAGGACTATCCAAAGAGAAAAAAGGACAGAAAGAGAAAAAAGGCTATGGCTACTTGGAGTGATGATGACTCATCTAAAGAAGATGATTCCGGCGACTCGAAATGTCATATGGCACCGATAAACTCGTAAGCCGAATCTAAGTTAAATAATGACAACTCGGATATTGAGGAGATAAGTCCTCGGGAGGTAATTGGATACGTTCTTAAGTTCTCCACAGTTGATTTAGCTAGATATATTTTTACTTTGGAAGAAAAGTTCAATTCTGACTTTTCGATTTCCAAGAACAACTTGAGTCGCTATCTGCTGAGAGTAATGTTTTGGAAAATAAGTTAGGAAACTTAAGACAAAATATGAAGGTACTCGAGACCAATGATCAAGACAATCGGACTAAGTCTAAGTCACTCGAAAAGAGAATAAGCAACTAAAAAGAAAGCTCAATGAGTCTCAAGAGTTGGTTTTAAAACTCACTCAAGGTAAGAAAAACCTTGATCTTTAACTAGCTTTTAGTGTGTCTCATTTATGAAGCAAGGACTTGGTTACAATGCTAAAGAGGAATCTAACTCCGACTAAGATCTTTTCAAAACTTATTCCTGAACTGTAATGTTCAAGAAACCTAAGCATGGTTCTATTCACAGTAATGAAAAGAGGACTGAGCCCATAATAGTTTACAGGAAAAACCTTCTCCACCTGTTTACAAAATAATGGATTTTCAAAGAAAAGAGAAATAGACTCGCTTTTTAGAAAGAAGACTCATAATCAAACTAGACCCCGAAATCATTCAAATCAGATCCAAAAAGTGCTTTTCCTAAGAAAAGAATGAGAGTAAAGGGAGTTACTTGGGTTTATAAGAGGAAGTGAGAAGGGTTAGTTTGCTTCTAATTTACAGTGTGACTCATAAATGAAAGGGTCACTGGTACTTAGACAATATCCGCTCACGCCATATGTTTGGAGATTCAAAACTATTCTCGAGTTAGAAGATCGAATGGGAGGAAAAGTCATATTTGGAGACAACAACAAGGGCAAGATAGGGATTGGCAAGATTGCTCAAGGAAACAACTCAGTCATCCCAGTCTACTTTGTCAAAGGGCTTGAGTACAATCTCGTTAGCATCTCTAAGCTACGTGATAAAGGTCAAGAGGTAAGGTTCACGAGACCAACTCCTATATTTCTAATACGGTTACTAAAGAGACTAAGCTCTCAAGTCCGACGTCAGGTAACACTTATATTATCCCTCTTTCAGATTCTAGTCACAATTTATCATGCTTAAAAGCATCTTTGAATAATGATTCATGGACTTAGTATCGTAGACTAGGTAATATTAGCATGCATACTATCAAGAAACTTTCTTCTCATGGATTAGTTAGGGGTTTACCTAACTATACATTTAAGAAAGATAAAATCTGTGAATCATGCACGAAAGGGAAGCAAGTTAGATCATCTTTCAAACCACTCAAAACCGTGTCTACATCCAAAGTGCTTGAGTTAGTTCATATGGACTTGTGTGGTGAAATTCCTGTGAAAAGCCTAGGAGGTAAATCATATGTGCTTGTTATTGTTGATGATTATTCACGATTTAGCTAGGTGTGTTTTCTAAAGAACAATAGTGAAGCCTTCGAATAGTTCACTAAGATCTACAAGAAAATTCAAGTGGAGTCTAAGACTTAGATCGAAGGATTCGGGCTTACCATAGAAGGGAGTTCGACTACGTAAAATTTACAGATTTACGTGATAAGAATAACATCTCCCACAACTTCTCTACACCAAGAACTCCTTAACAAAATGCAGTAGTGGAGAGAAAGAACAGAACTCTTATAGAAATAGGAAAGACCATGATGATTAAAAATGATCCACCCTACTATTTTTGGGTTGAGGCGATCAACACAACAAACTATACACTCAACGGATGCCTCATCGGACCCATATGGAAAAAGACACCCTATGATCTATACAAGGGAAAGAAACCAACATTTGTATTTCAAACCATTGTGATGTAAATGCATTGCGTATAATAATGGTAAGGAACACTGACTATGTTTGATGCTAGATCGGATGAAGGTATATTTCTAGGTTACTCATCTCATATTAAAGCTTATCGAATTTCTAACAAAAGGACTAACAAAGTGGAGAAAGTCTCCACATTGTCTTTTATGATATTGATCTTGGTAGGATAAGTGAATCCACATTCTTAGATCTCAAGCTTAACAAAGATAAAGACGACATTGCTGAAGCCGAGCATAAAAAGACTCGGAACGGAAGAACCGAGGCAACTCGGAACGACCCAACTCATAATATCGTGGATCGAGAATGAACAAGTTCAACAGCCAGCTTATAATGCTAAAGAAGAAGCCAATGCAGAGGCTCAGCAAGAATAACCAAGCTGAAGATCAGCCCATTCAACCAACAAACTTGGTGAATTAGAGGACAGTAGAGCTTTCAAATATGCATCTAGTCACCCGCCTGAGAACATACTTCTAATATTAACGAGTGGGGTAAGAACTCAACCTTCTTTGCATAATCTATGTGCATTTTCTGCATTTATATCATTAACAAAACCTAAAAATTCACTAGAAACCCTAAATTAACCTGAATGGGTAGATGCCATACAAGAAGAGCTTAATCAATTTGAACGAAACCAAGTCTAGACTCGACCAAACGACCTTCTCACCACCCAATAATAGGAACCAACTAGGCTTTTCAAGAACAAACTGGATGAGGAAGGGTTGGTAGTCGAAATAAGGCTAGAGTGGTTGCTCAGGGGTATAACTAAGAGGAAGGAATTGATTGTTAGAAAACCTTTCTACCTGTTGCTAGGATTGAGGCTATTAGAATTCTCTTAGCATTTGCATCTAGCATGAACATCAAGCTTTATCAAATGGATGTCAAGTGCGCATTTCTCAATGGTTATATTCAAGAAGAGGTTTATGTTGAACAACTCCTTCGATTTGAAAACTCGGAATTTCCAAATCATGTTTTCAAGTTGCAAAAGGCTTCATATGGTCTTAAACAAGCTCCTAGAGTTTGGTATGAAAGACTAAGTAGTTTCTTGGTTGAAAATGATTTTAAAATAGGTCAAATTGACAAAACTCTTTTCATAAAAACCAAGGTGAAGACTCGGATTCTAACTCTAAGTCATTCCGAGTACTACATGAGGACTCAAGTATAAATCTCATCTCTCCTAAGTTTTGATTTCAAATCATTTTGAGTATTATAGAAACTCTTGTATAAGTTTTCATTCGTTTCGATCGACATAAAAAACACATTATTGTATATCCTCTACAATGATGTTTCGACTCACTTAGACATCACTCGGAACTATCGCATGCTCAAATAATTTCTCTAACACTTTTATTATGAGTATCGACTGCATATTTCAACACAAAAAGAATTACAGTGTTAATTCCTCATTCGAAGTCGATCTATTTCTTTGAGAATTATTTGATCGGATCAAGTCGTTAAACTCGATGTTCTATTTCTTGTAACTTGATCATCTTTAGGATTGACTCTAATCGAATTTGAGTATATTGAATATTAGACTCGGAAAATTCCACTCTTCTAGGCCAAAGATAATTAAGCATTTAATTGTTTAATTTAATTATTATCTATGCTTAATCTTGGAACAAAGTATTTTATACTTTGAGAATCAATGTGGTTTGCTTTTGTAGTTTATTCAAATGAGGCTAACTCATTTTTCAAATACAAAAGTAGCTGGCTTCTAGTCATCAATAACCAGCAGACAAGCTTTATCTACTTCTAAACATGGCTCGGACACCGTGTCGGGGTTGTGTGCTTCAAAAGCTGGAAAACACCAACTCTAGGCTTAACAATGGCTTCCACCACAAATTTTAGTCATCACCAAGTGATTGGACCACCTTTTGGAGCCAAGAACCGTTGCACAACATTCACATCCCAACGAATCTTTTTGCGTGACTCGGAAGAGCCGTTACAACGTTCAATGAAGACTTATATTCGAACCCGGGCTTAACGGTCATTCCGCTTGGTTGGATATAAACATAAGCCACCTCACAAAACTAGAGGATTGCTAAACATTATTGCAAAACACATTACTTGAGCAAAAGTTATTGTTTTCTTATTCAATATTCTATTTACAACTCCCGATCCGTATTTAATATTTTATGAGTTGTAAAAGTCTTGTAATTAGTCACATTCTCTTCTCACTTTCCGAGTAAGGTCCCTTGAATGAGCTGTAAGGGTTAACTCGGATCAGTAGTCCCTAATTATGAAGGTTACCTCAGTCGGGAAGTACTACATCGAGATAAGGTAACTTCTAAGTCTAGGAAAACACTATGAGGAATTGTTTAAGGGAGCAATTTCGGTAGAGTCGATCCTTGTATTTTGTGGATTCAAATTGTGGATTTGACTTGGTGCTTAGATTAACACTGTCCATGGTTTTCTGCCCCAGGAGGGTTCCCACATAATTATTTGTTTTCATTTTTCCGAGTCCAATCTAGACTCTAAATCTGTCGTTTAGTCGATCCGCTTCAAAAATTCGTTTAATTTTCTCTAGGGTGAATTAGACTCTCCACGAGCAAACCTTCAATTGGTATCGAGCCTAGCCTTTCAATGAAGGTAGAGAATGCAACCCTTCTACCGAAAGCCAAATCTTATGGCACTAACGGATTTAGAAGCATAATCGAGTCGGACAACGAAGACGGAGAATCGAGTCAAGCAAATGAGACCGTGTCCGAGTCACTCGGAATAGAAAATGAGCAACTTAAAAGAAATCTCAATGAGTCTCAAGAGCTTGTTTTAAAATTCACTCAAGGTCGAAAAACCTTGACATGATTTTAGGCTCTCAGTGTGTCTCCTCAACGAAAGGACTTGGTTTTAATCAAGAAGAGGAATCAAATTCCTATTCCAGTCTTTTCAAAAAGGATTCTAGAACTGTAAGGTTCGGGAAGGCTGAGCATGGTCCCATTCATACAAATGAACAGAGGACTAAGCCCAAACCAGACTTACGAGAAAAAGTCTTCTCCTTTAGTTTACAAAAGAAAAGATTTTGAAAAGAAAGAGACAGACTTAGTTCTCTAGAAGAAAGACCGAGAATCGGACCAAACCTAAAATGATTCAAATCTGGATTCCCAAAACTGCTCTTCCTCAAAACATGACCACAATAAAGGGAGTTACTAGGTTCTTAAGAGGAAGTGAGAAGGGTTAGTTTGTTTCTGTCTTGCGGGTAACTCGGAAGAAGAAGAAGAAGAAAGGTCATTGGTACTTAGACAGTGGTTGCTCACTCCACATGTTAGGAGATTCAAGACTCTTCTCTCGAGCTAGAAGATCGGAAAGGAGGAAAAGTCACATTTGGAGATAACAGGAAGGGCAATATAGTAGGGATTGGCAAAATTGGTGAAGGAATCAACATAGTCAGCCCAATATACCTTGTTAAAAGACTCAAATACAATCTTCTTATCATTTCTCGGCTATGTGACAAAGGTTAAGAGGTAATGTTCACTCCGACCAATTGCTCTATCTTTGATGCAGTCACCAAAGAGACTAAGCTCTCGGGTCCGAGGTCGGGTAACACTTACATTATTCCTCTCTCAAATTGAAGTCGGAATTTATCTTGTTTAAAAGCATCTGCGAATTATGATTCATGAACTTGGCATCATAGACTAGGTCCTATTAGTATGCATATTATCAAGAAACTTGCATATCATGGATTGGTTAGGGGTTTACCTAACCGTGCCTTGAAGAAAGATAAAATCTGTCATGCATGCACAAAGGGTAAGCAAGTTAGATCATCTTTGAAGCCACTCAAAACTGTATCTACATCCAAAGTACTTGATTTGCTTCATATGAATTTGTGTGGTGAAATTTCTATAAAAAGTCTTGGAGGTATATCTTATGTACTTATTGTTGTTGATGACTTCTCACGATTTACTAGGGTGTGTTTTCCTATGAACCAGAATGAAGCCTTCAACAGAGATGAAAATGAGTGAGTCCACATACTCGGATATTAGACTCAACAGAGATGAAGATGACCTTGCTCGAAGCCGAGCTCGGAAAGAGTCAAAATAGAATTAATGAGGCAACTCGGAATGGAGCAACTCGAATATTATGACTTAGACTAAACAAACTCAAGAGCCACCTCGGAATGCTGAAGATGAAGTCAATGAGACTTAACAAGTTCAAGCAATCGAAGATCAGCCTGTTCAACTAACAAACCTGTAAATCAAAGGACATGTAAAGCTTTCAAATATGTATTCAACCACCCACCTGAAAACATACTTTCGATATCAATAGTGGGGTAAGGACTCGATCTTCTCTATATAATCTATGTGCATTTTCTACATTCGGATCATTAACTAAACCCAAAAATGCAGTACAAGCCTTAAATGAACCTGAATGGGTAAAGGCCATGCAAGAAGAGCTCAATCAATTTGAAAGAAACCAAGTCTCGGACTCGACCAAACGACCATCTAACTACGCGAGTCATAGGAACCAAATGGGTATTTAAGAACAAACTCGGATAAGCAAGGGTTGGTAGTAAAAATAAGGCTAGACTTGTTGCCGAGGTTACAATCAAGAAGAATGAATTGATTGTGGGAAACCTTCGCACTTTGTTGCTAGGATTGAGGCAATTAGAATCTTGTTGGCATTTGCATCTATCATGAATATTAAGCTTTATCAAATGGATGTCAAATGTGCTTTTCTGAATGGATCTCTACTTTATCTCACATCTAGTAGGCTAGATATCATGTTTAGAGTCTGCCTTTTTGCAAGATTTCAACCTAATCCCAAAGAATCATATCTCACTATGGTGAAAAGACTTTTGAGATATCTTACAGGGACTCGGAATCTTGGTCTATGGTTTTCAAAAGACTCGGAACCGACTCTAACTAGATACTCGGATGTTGACTATGCTGGATATAAGGTTGATAGAAAGAGCACATCAGGAGCATGCCAATTTCTAGGTCAATCCCTCATCTCCTGGTACTCCAAGAAGCAAATTTTTGTTGCTCTATCAACTGCCATAGCTGAGTACATTGTAGCTAGAGCTTGATGTGCTCGGATTCTCTGGATCAAGCAACACTTGAAGGATCTAGGACTATCATTCAAATCTATCCCAATCAAGTGTGACAATCAGAGTGCAATTAGCATTACTAAGAATCCGGTTCAACACTCGAAAAACAAAGCTTATTAAGGTGAGGTATCATTTTCCGAGAGACCATTCCGAGAAAGGTGATATTGAACTTGAATTCATTCCTATGAAATTTTAGTTAGTCGATATCTTCACTAAGCCACTTAGTGAGGATCAGCTTTGTTTTATTAGGAATGAGATTGGCATGATTAATGCATAATTATGTGATTTCTAAGTGAACTTTCTTTGCTTAATTATGTGTTATATGTTTTATTTTATTTTAATAACAAATGGATTAGTTGACCGAGTGAAAGTGAGCCATGAGTTATTAGGTACTGTGAGTGTTTTGAGTCACTCAAGCAAAATGGACATCAAACTTCGGAATTATCTATAGATAAATAGAGAATTTTATAAACTTTTGAAAAAGTTATTCTTCTCTCTCTCTCTCTCTCTTCTCTCTCTCGTCGTGCGTTACAATCGGAGAAAAATAGTCGTTGGAAGAAAACTGCTGGAATTCTAACTGTTGGAGAGTAGAACGTCACATCGGTCCGAGAGTACCGTTAGGTAATCTTGTCGAACGAAGGCCGAAGGTCATTTCCTTTCGCTATAAATAGCATCCCTTTAGCTTCATTTCTTTACTTTGCTCAGTACCTTCTTACTTTTTAAGCTTTCTTGCTCACTGAAATTTTCTCTCTCCCTCTCTCGAATTCTAAGCTCTCTCTCTCTCTCTCTCTCTCTCTCTCGTGTCCTCTTGGTTTCTCGAAAACTCTCAGCATGCCTAAAAGAGGTTCTGCACCTGATTAGTTAGAGTCTGCTACCAAGAAGCCCCGCACCAAAATTCCTGAAGAGGGTACCTCTAATCCCTCTAAGATCTTTATCACCTAACATCTCATGTTAGATGACAAATTCTTTCTAACTACTTTGTTTTCGTGGTTACAACATATAAATAGCACTCGGAGTGTACAATTTCTTGTGCTTCAATGAATTTATTTATGCTTGAACTTGTTGCTGAGTTTTATTTTAATATGTCTTACAATGAGGGAGTCATTACCTCACGAGTTCAAGAGAAGGTTATTCGTGTTAACCTCTCTCTTCTTCACGGAATTTTCAAAGTCTCTTCTCTTTTTCTTAACTACAATCCCATCCCATTTACGGAGATTGCTTGATGAATTCTTTGAGAAGTACACCAAGGAGGTCCCTCGGTTATGAAAAATTTCTCGGTTACTCGGATGAAGAACTACTCTGTTTTCTTTTGATGAGAACATTCTTCTCTCATCATTCTAGCAAAGAGAATCCCTTCTAACTGTAATCTTCAAACAGTTCAAGGTTCGCCTTCCCTCGGATCCAAATACGGTTTCGAGGTTGCCATTGTGGTTGGCGAGAAAGGAGCTTATGGGTTACGGATACCGGGAAGTCAAGCCCGGTGTCTAGGTCCACGAGGTCCGAGTTGAAACCTCTTTCACCCCGTCCCACTCGGACTTAGATTCCTCTACCACTTCCTCCTCTTATTACTGGTCCCTCCACTTTTCAACCATCTCCTACAGCTGTCTGCTACTATGTTTACCATTTTGGTACACAAAATCTCTTTCGTGTCCGAAGAACTTCGAGACACCCTCCGCTCTTTCAAAAATGTCTCTCATAGCCTGGTGGTCAACCAGAAGACCGAGAAAGTGTTAGATCCTGGAGAACTAGGATATGTCGATCGAGCTAAAGGGCATCATCAATGAGTAACACAAGTAGCTCCAACTTCTCCAATAACGTCGATCCAAGGCTGCCCAGGACCCGAAACTTCGGATACTTTTAAAGAGTCCGCCAGCCTGACCAAGTCTCCCTCGGCTAAGGTCGAAGAAGAAGAAGCTGCAACTAAAGGAGCTTAGCCTAAGGAGGAGAAGGAGGAGGAGAAGGAGGAAGAGGAGAAGGAGAAAGAGGAGACCGCTCAACCCGAGGGCCAAGGTGCAGCAGCTCCCGAACCGGAGCCGATCTCCTCGGATGACGATCCGAGTGGGTAAGAAGAAGCTGGGGACATTAGTCATTCCACGGTTGTTAAGTCGAAGCACCTCCCTCCCCTGTCTTCCAGGAGGATAGGCCTGAGGAAGATATGCCCCTGGCTCGGACAACCGGGACGGAGCCACTTCCGGACATCCATGTGTTGGCGTCGCCATGATCGTCCACTTCCTCCGAAGCATATCGGGGCTGGTGCACTTGCTTGTCCCTCTTCCTCCCGACAACAAGCCCCCTTCTTAGTCAATTTTTTTCTCTTTTTTTTTGTCCAACATCAATTATACTCACTTGATATTTTCTTCCCTCCTTTTTGATGAAATGCAAGGGCGAGAAATATAGAAATCTTGATGTTGTGTTCGAGGGGAGCTCATCCTCTCTTTCTTTGAGCAATGAATGACTGAATTTTTTTTTCTCGAACGGACTTATTTCTGAGTTACATGTTTCTAAGTTAGATATTTCTTCTTACTTTTCTCGCTCCGATATAATCTATTCATTTCTTTGCTTTAATGTGTTATCCGCATAATTGTTATGAGTGATGATATAATCTTATAAGTATGGAATGCTTCTCATTTGTCACTCCTTTCTCCGATATGTTCCGCTTAGTAAAAATGAAAACTCAAGTTTTGTACTAACAAGTTTCTATCTAAGTGCGGAATGCTTTTCATCAAAAAGGAGGAGATTGAAGACTCACATTCTAACTCTAAGTCATTACGAGTACTACATGAAGACTCGGTTATAAATCTTATCTCTCCTAAGTTTTGATTTCAAGTCATTCGAGTATTATAGAAACTCTTGTATAAGTTTTCATTCGTTTTTGATCGACTTAGAAAACACATTATTGTATATCCTCTACACTAATGTTTATGACTCACTCGGACATCACTCGGAAGCTGTCACATGCTCAAATAATTTCTCTAACACTTTTATTATGAGTACTAACTCGCATATTTCAACGCAAAAAGAATTACGAGTGTTAATTCCTCATTCGAAGTCAATCTGTTTCTTTGAGAATTATTTGACCGGATCATGTCGTTAAACTCTAATGTTCTATTTCTTTTAACATGATCATCCTTAGGATTGACTCTAATCGAATTTGAGTATATTGAATATTAGACTCAAAAATTCCACTCTTCTAGGCCAAAGATAATTAAGCATTTAATTGTTCTAATTTAATTTTTATCTGTGCCTAATCTTGGACCAATGTATTTTATACTTTGAGAACCAATGTAGTTTACTATTGTAGGTTATTCAAACGAGGCGAACTCATTTTGAAATAAAAAAGTAGCCAGCTTGTAGTCATCAATCACCGACGGAAAAGCTTTATCTACTTCGAACATGGCTTAGACATCGTGTAAGGGTTGTCTGTTTTCAAAGCTGGAAAACTCCAACTCTAGGCTTAACGATTGTTTCTACTACAACTTTCAGTCGCCACCAAGTGATTAGACCACCTTTTGGAGCCAAGAGCCATTGCACAACGTTCACATCCCAACGGATCTTTTACGAGTGACTCGGAAGAGCCTTTACAATGACCAATGAAGACTTATGTTTAGAACCCGGACTTAACGGCCACTCTCCTTGGTTGGATATAAATAGAAGCCACCTCATAAGACTAGACGATTGTTGAACATTATTGCAAAATACATTACTTGAGCAAAAGTTATTGTTTTCATATTCGATCTTCTATTTACAACTCCTAGTCCGTACTTAATATTTTGTGAGTTGTAAAAGTCTTCTATTAGTAAAATTCTTTTCTTACTTTTTGAGTAAGGTCCCTTGGCTAAGATGTAAGGTTTAACTCAGCTTAGTTGTCCCTAATTGTAAAGGTTACCTCAGTCAAGAAGTACTAGATCGGATAAGGTAACTTCGAGTTTAGGAAAACATTGTAAGGAATTGTTTAAGGGACCAATTTCGGTAGAGTCGAGTCCTTGTATTTTGTGGATTCAAAATAGTGGATTTGACTTAGTGCTTGGCCTAGCATTGTCCGTGTTTTTCTGCCCTAGGAGGGTTTCCACGTAATTCTGTGTTTTCATTTTTCTTAGTACATTCTAGACTCGGAATATATTATTCAGCTGATTTGTTGCAAAAATCATTTAATTTTCTCCTTCACCCTATTCACCCCCTCTAAGGTGACTCGGACTCTCCACGAGCAAACATTTACACGAGGAATGATTTTTTTATCCTTTAGATTTATGTTGATGATATGATTTTTGGAGCTACTAATGAAAATGTATGCGAAGAGTCCTCCGAATTGATGAGATAGGAGTTCTAAATGAGTATAATGGGAGAACTCAATTTCTTTCTTATTCTGAAAATCAAACAAGACAAGGAATGACATCTATGTCCATCAATCTATGTAGACCAAGGAGCTATTGAAGAAATACAAGCTACAAGATGTGAAGCATGCAGCAACATCAATGAATAGCAGTTTAAAATTGAACTCATACGAGAAAGGTAAAGTTGTAGATTAGAAACTCTATGGAGGTATGATTGGATTCATGCTTTATCTCACATCTAGTAGGCCGAGATATCATGTTTAGTGTCCGCTTTTGTGTAAGATTTCAAGCTAATCCCAAAGAATCACATCTCGTTGTGGTGAATAGACTTTTTAGATATCTTGCAGGGACTCAAAATCTTCATGTATGATTTTCAAAACTCATAATTGACTCTCACTCGGATACTCAAATGTTGACTATGCTGGATATAAGGTTGATAGAAAAAGCACCTTAGGAACATGCTCATTTTTGGGTCAATCCCTTATCTTTTAACACTCAAAGAAGAAGTCGGAGCTTGCTGTGCCTAGATTCTTCGGATCAAGCAACACTTGAATGATCTTGGATTATCATTCACATTTATCCCAATCAAAGTGCAATCAACATCACTAAGAATCCAGTTCGGTACTCAGAGACAAAGCATACGAAGGTTAGGTATCATTTTCCGAGAGACCATTCAGAGAAAGGTGATATTGAACATCAATTTATTCCTACTAAATTTCGAGTGAGTCGATATTTTCACTAAGCCTCTTAGTGAGGATTAGTTTTGCTTTATTAGTAATGAACTTGGCATGATTAATGCATGATATGTGATTTATTGCTTGAGTTACGTTTTCATGATTGAGTGTTATATGCCCGGAGCATATAACAAATAGATTAGTTGACTTAGAACAAGACTGAGCTATGCATTATAAATTGTTTTGAGGGTTCCGAGTCACTCAAACACTTTACTGAGTCGGACTTATAGACATCAAGATTCTAAGGTTATCTCTAGATAAATGGAGAATCTCGAAATGTTTTTGAAAACCCTTTCTTCTCTCTCTCTCTCTTTCTCTCGTCACGCGAATAGTCGGCAGAAACTAGCCATTAGATGAAAACCGTTGGAGAAACTAGCCATTATTGTGTAGAGTGACTCAACGGTCCGAGGACCGTTGCTTGGTATTCAAGTCAAAAAGTCGGTTGGAAGCCCTTTTCTACTATAAATAGCATCGCTTTACATTGTTTTCTTCACTTTACAAACTATTGCTCGTACCCTTGCTCACAAGCTCTCTCGCTTACTCTTGTTCTCTCTCCGATTCTCAAGTCCCTTTGTCCTCTATTCTCTCTCTACTCTCTCAATCACTCTTTAATCTCTTCGCGAACATGCCTCAAAGAGGAATAGCTCAAGAATGAGGTTGGGCCACAAAGAAGGCCAGAACTAAGTCTACTAAATCTGTGGTTTCATAAGGCAGAGGCAAAGAGCGTGCCTCGGATTCACCAAAGCACTTTGCCGCCCAACACTTTATCCTACACGACAAGTTTTTCCCTAAAACTTCTTTTTCTTAGCTGAAACAAATCCTCAAAACAGGAGTGTATTCATATATTTGTTTCTCCGAGTATATTTACCCGGATCTAGTATGTGAGTTCTACGTTCACAAAATTACCTCGAAGGCATAATCACCTCTCTTGTCCAAGGTAAGACTGTTCGCATCAATCTTCGCTTACTTCACACATTTTTTTATGTGAAGGCACTCTTTCTTAATTCTAATCATGTTCCATTCAATGAATTCGTTGATGACTTCATTGAAAAATATGCCAAAGAGGTTCCCGAGTTCGTAATGAACTTTTCGTGACTCAAATGAAGTTAGAAGCTAGGCTTACGTGTTTTAATCGATAAGAACTTTCTTCTCTTATCATTCTTGTAAAGAGAACCCCAAGTCCAAAGTTTTCAAGGTTCTCTACAATATTCTTAAGGGCTACGAAGGAGATCTCTTTCCTTTTATTCTAGAGCGAGAGGGAACTGTGCTCGCTAGCTCTAAGAAGTCTTCTCCATATCCCTTCCGGCACTCCCGACCACTGTTTTGAAGCGATTTCAGATCCCTATTCCTTCCGACGCCAATGCTTGCTTGGAACCTCGCTATTTGTGTAGGCAGGATCGAACTTATGGGTCTAGGATACCAGGAATTTAAACTTGGTGTCCGAGTTCATGCGTATGAGTTACGTTCTCCACCTTAGACTCAAACTACTCCGGATGTACCACTTCTACCTGCTGGACCTTTTGTTTCTCAGCCGATTCCTTTTGTGGAGCTACTTTCTTAAATAGCCAACAAGTTTGCCTCTCTAGTTGAAGAGTAGTAATCAACCGTGAAGTCGTTCAAAGGCTTCATTCCAACACTATTTCAAATGCGAAATAACCACACTCTCGACTTACAAAGAACTGGGAGCTGATTTTGAGCTCAAGGATATCATCATGGAACAATGAGAACAGATCGGACGCCGCCAAGAGAGCGGGTCTAAGGCACCTGAGGACTTAGAATCCTCTAAAACTTCTAAGGAGTCCTCCGAGTCCTTCGAAATCCAAATCGCAGAAGTCGAAGAAGAAGTCGAAGAGGAAGTCGAAGCAAGAGCAAATGAAGCGGAACAATGAAATGGTGAAGGAAGAGAAGAAGAAGCATCAAAAGAGGAAGAAGCTAGTCATCCTAGGACCAGGGCAGCAAAGAACTTGAGGTGATCTCCTCATGTTACACTCGGAGTGCCTTAGAAGAGGTCTGGCGAACCGGTCAATCCAAAGCCCTCGCCTCGGAACCTCTGCCAAGCACCTATCTTTGGAGAAGAGCCGGAAGAAGAAGAGGAAGATACGTGTTTGGCCGATGTACCAATTCTACAGCCACCTAGCTCAATTGTGTCAACACAAGCTAATAGGAGTAGGCACACATCACGCTCTTCAAGACAGATCGCTCTCCCTCTTAATTTTTTTTACTTCGATTTTATTTTTGTCCAACATCTATTATACTTACCTGCTCTTTCCTCCCTTCTTTTGTTCTTTTTGCTGAAATGCAAGGGGGAGAGAAAACATAGAAAATTAGATGTTTGGTTTAGGGGAGCTTCCTTTTTTTTTTCGAGTTAAGAGTTTATTTAATTTACTTTTGTATATATGTTTCTTGCAATTAATGAAATATTTATTTCCGAGCACATCTGTTTCTGAGTTATATTTTTGTCTGCTCCGATACTTGACTCTTTAACATATCTCGCTCTAGTTACAATAAGATATATGTTTTGAGTTATGTTTTGATCCGAGTTGCACCTATAAAAATCTTATGTTCCGATTGAGATTTTCTTTTGCTCCGATCAATTCTTTATGAAAACTTAACTATTTGAATTAACAAGTTTCTATCTTAAGTATGGAATACCTTTCATAAAAAAGGGGAGATTGAAGACTGAGGTATAACTTTCTATCTCTCTTGGGTTTTGATTCTAAGTCATTCTCGAGCCTTATAGAAACTCATATCTAAGTTTTCATCCTGGTCCGACCCACTCGAAACCAGTCTTTTCACATAACACTCGTGAACTATGTTTCGACCCACTCAAACATCACTCATAACCATCGCATGAGTAAATAATTTCTCTAACACATTTATTTTAAGCACTCGACTTCATATTTCAAGTTAAAATGAATTACAATGTTAATTCTAATTTCTAAGTTAGTTTATTTACTGGAGAATTACTTGCTAGATCAAGTTTATGTATCCGATACTTTATTCTTTATAACTTGATCATCTTTAGGGATTAACTTAAGATGGAATCTGAACCTAATGGATATTAGACTCAGAAAATTCCACTCTTTTAGGTGAAAGATAATTAAATGCTTAATTACTCTACTTTAATTATTATCTCGTGCCTAATCTTAAACCAATGTATTTTTATACTTTGATTACCACTTTGATTTGCTTTTGTAGGTTATTTAAACAAGCCTAATATGAAGTTCAAAAGAAAAAGCAACTCGTTTCTAGTCGTTAAAAACTTGCAGATAGAAAACAAATATTTCCGGACTTGGTTCGGACACCGTGTCGGGGTTGTTTGTTTACAAATTTGAAAAACTACAACTTTGAGTCTAATGGTTGTTTCCACCTTAGTTTTCAATCACTACCAGATGATTTGACCATCTTTTGGAGCTAAAAACCATTATACAATGTTCACATCTCAACGAATCTTTTCGAGTGACTCAAACTATCCGTTATAATGACTAATAAAGTTCATCGATCCAAAACAATTCTTAGTGGTCATTTTGCCTGGATGTTTATCAATAGAAGCCATTCCACAAGACTTGAAGATTGTTGCTTGAACATATTGCTACACACTTGCTTAGTGTTCTCTTAATCAATCTTCGACTTATAACTCCTAATATGTAATCTCTTACTTTTTGAGTTGTAACTTGTAATCACTAACATTCTTTTCTTACTTTCTTTCTAAGTCCCTTGACTGAGCTGTAATGGTTAACTCACCTTGGTTGTCCCCGATCTGTAAGGGTGAACTTAGTCAGGAAGTACTAGATCAAATAAGGTAACTTCTAAGTCTAGGAAAAACTTGTAAAGGAATTGTCTAAGGGAGCAATTATGGTAAAAGTCAGTCCTTTGTAATTGGGAATTGAATTAGTTGATTTGACTTGGTACTTGGATTAGCACTATCCGTGTTTTCCGCCCCAGGAGGGTTTCCATGTATTTCTAAGTGTCTTTCTTTCCGAGTCCAATATAGACTCGGAATTTGTTGATGTTCCGTTTCGTACCAAAAGAGTTTGATTTTTATCTTAAATCTCCCATCACCCTGTTCACCCCCTCTAGGGTGACTTAGCCTCTCCTATAGCAAACCTTCATTCATTTTTCAACACGTTTCCATGAACTTGGGAATAGCTCCACTAGTTCGTATTGAGCTCTTCCGCAAGATAAAAATCCAACAAAATTTTAGTTGAAGAGTTACTCTAAATGAGCAAAGGAGGAAGTTTAAGCCAACTAGCTTACTCGAAGGGGTAATGGCATGGGAAGAAACATGATTTTTGCTTCCACCAAAAGGTCGTTCGCATTCCATTCGTTCTGCAGAAGCCATTCCCGTTGTCTTGGATAAGTTTTTAAGCTCTTGACCTCCCTGCAAGATGAGCTTTTCTTCTAAATATCTTAAAGAAAAGAATTTGGAAACCAACTAGTTTTGAAGAAGAGTAAAGCAAGAAAGTATAAGAGTAAGGAAAGAATGCAAGAGAACGAGTAACTGTTCAAAAAGAATACACCAAGCACCCTTTTTATAGGCCCATTCGGTCAAGCCAGCCAACCACATAAGACAAGAGTAAAAAGAGGCAAGGGAGATCAAGGGAATCCGGCAAAGCATGGCAAGGGCCGGACATACCAAAGGCTGGTCAGCACCGGTCATGAGGCACTATGATGTCCCATCGACGACCGCTTTGCAGCCTATAGACACCTAAAAAGTGTCATCCTTTATCTCTTTATTTTTGTTGTTTATTTGTTGGCCCGATGATGAAATCTGGAGTCCTGTTTGAGGATTTAGATCTCTAACTCGTGATCGATTGGTGCAACATGAGGCGATGAAACCACAAAGAACCCCCAACAAGTAAATAAATAGCCTTTAACCTTTAGTTTGTCCACAAATCCCTTTTCATTCGGACGATCCGAAACCTAGCTCAGCCTTAAGAGACAATGGAGTCCGAGTGTTGTGTGCTAGGAAATTCAAAGTTCGAGACATCGCATTCGACTTTTAACTAGAGTACAAGGAGGTAAAGACATGAAGACAACATTATAACATTGCATTTCATGATCGGGAGCATCAAAGTGCTGCATTTAAGCTTCACAAGACAGTCCACGCGAGACTAAAAGCTTCTCCCCTTAAAACGACGTCGTGGCCGGCGCCGCCTTCTAGAAGCACTAAGTTGAACGCTGCGTTTTGATTTGGAGAATCCTTTAGAGACAAAACGGGGCACGAAACCCTAGGGCGCCCGAGTTAGCCGGTGTGTGCCAATCGGATTATATCATTTCTTATCCGGTTCTATCTCTTAGGATTTGGCTCGATTTATTTTCACTTATTTGGATGGTTGAACGGAGGCAAACCTTAGGTCATTTGTGACCTAGGTCCTCTCCTATAAATAGAGAGCTTTGGCTATCATTTCGATACTGACTTCCTACCTTAGCATCACGCTGCAGAAAGTTAACTAGAATACTCTAATCTAAACGTTACTCTGTCAAAATCAATCATAAGCATTCATCTAATTATTATCGACAATCTGTTCAATCCGTGCAAAGAGCTAAAGAATATTCAATTATTCTGATCTCTCGGGCACTTATTCAACTAATCATTACCATACCATACGCACATACTTCACAAAAACAAGCCCTTTTCTTTTACTTGTCGCTGTTGCATAGAGAGATCCAGTGTGGAGATCCGAGTGTGGAGATCCGGATCAACAACGTGGGACAACCCGAGCGCAATTATTCGGCCTTCGAATGGTTTATTTATTTTGACGCTTTTTATAACTTTTTGTATTGTGGTTTAAGAGACGTAATCGCTTTTTTAATTCCTCCCGATCGATGTAATTATTTTATTTCTCGCTTTTCTTTTCTTTATCGCGTTCCGTACCTCTTTCTTTATCGCTTTCTTTATTATGTTTGGTTGGTATGCCTTTTGCTTGTTTGTCTTGCATCATTTGAATACACTACTCAAATTAGTAATGGCCGTCTTCAGACAGGACGGAATGGAAGGGTTTTCCTTACGTTTCATACCCTCGCCCCGAATCCGATTCTCGGTTCAAAGACCGATGGAGTCATTGTTTTAGCCTCTTTGAGTCTTAGCTTTCCCATACTAAGATTAGAAGAGAAAACTTTATTTTCTTTTTTTTTGTTAGTTTTTTTCCTAAAAACTAATTGGAAACTTCTTTATTTTATGCTTTGTTCTATTCAAATTCGCATCTTAGTGTTTTATGGTTGGAGGAATAGTAAGATAAGGTTCGGATCTGCTCACCAAGGCGGAGGTCGAGGCCGACTCCATCGGCCTCCGCTTCGGTCGGCGCCGCCTTTGCCTGGCATAGGCCGTCGCTCGTGCCTGGGTGGTTGGCGGTGAGGCTTCATTCTAGATTGGTGTTTTCACACCAAGATGGCCCTAAAGCCTCATGGCAGGATTGAAACCCTAGTTTTATTTATTCTTTAATTAGAAAATAAGATTCCGGGAATTCTAAAAATAATTAATAAAATCTTCATTCAAACTTTGACTAATTAAATTTAATATAAAACTCAAAAAATCTTAATGAAAGGTTCATCCCTACATTCTAAACTCGACTTTCAAAACCATCGTCAAAATCAATCCTCAAAAAAAGAGACTCAAGCACAAGTGGAGAAGCTCGGCGGGCCTCTGTTCCTACACAGCCCTAGCTTGTGGACTAGCTTGCGGGAGTCCCATCGGTCGTGCCATATGACTTCTTTGCACCATATGTATACAACCGGGAACTCTTGGACCCACCAAAGATCAAAAGTTTAGTCTGTCTTCGATCGAGTTATTCGGATAATACTGCTGAACTTTCGTCGATATGATTATCGACTAACAAGCATGTTAGTAGAACATATTATTTAGTCAAGCTTTAGATCAAGAAATGCTCGAAGTTTCAGCATCAAAATCCACCAAGCTTCGGAATCCGATCAAGTCAAGCTTAGGACCCTCTTACCGGACTTCGAACGCCTACATCGCGATCAAGTACATGCCTCTTTCTCGGAGTTCGGGTTCGACGACAACCAATTCAAAATATTACACATCAATCGAGTATAAAACTCACTGCAAAGGATTGAGGTGAGTATCCTTTAATGTCTACTTTGACCCTTCATCTTTTAAACTCGGTCAAGGTGGGGGCTAATTGTAGACACCTAAAAATTGTTATCCTTTATCTCATTTAGTTCGTTTTTTATTCCGTCGGCTTGATGATAAAATAATGAATCCTGTTTGAAGATTTTGATCTCGGATCGTGTTTGATTTGTGTGACGGAGACTAGTAAACCACAAAGAACCCTGCAACACCAAACAAATAGCCTTACGCCTTAGGTCGATCCAAAAATCCCCTATTTTTTCGGACGATCCAAGACCGAGCACAGCCTCCACAAACAATTGAATACAAGTCTTGTGTACCTGGAAATTCTAAGTTTAGAATAGTACGTTTTACTTTTGTCTAATCGAAACAGAGTTGAAGACCTGAAGATGGGGTTAAAACGTTGGATTTCATAATCACAAGCATCAAAGTGTAGCGTTTAAGTTATAAGACAATCCACTCGAGACTAGAAGATTTTCCCCTCAAAACGACGTCATGGCCGGCACCTGCAACCCCGTACATTTTAAGTGGAACGCAACATTTTGCCTTAGAGACTCCCTCTTCAACACACTAGGGCACGAAATCCTAGGAACACTAGGGTGATTGGCGCCCCCACTGGATTTCTATCTTGTTTTATCCTTTCTATTTGGTTTAAGCTTCGCTTCGGCCTCGTTTTCTTTTCGTTATTTTGGACAACGGGCCGAGAGCAACCCTAGGTCATTTGTGACCTAGGTCTCTTTCTATAAATAGAGAGCCTTGCCTCTCATTTCCGTATGACTTTCTCCTCTGCGTAATGCTGCAAAAAGCTAATTAGAGAGTTCATACCTTAACGTTACTCTGCTGAAAAGTAACCTTAAACACCCCTCTCTTGTACACATTGTAGTTGAATCCTTGCAAAGAGCTAAAAATATTCAATTATTCTGATCTCTATGCATTTATTTAGCTTATCTCTACTATCCCTTACAAACTTACCTTTTCACAACCCATAAAAGAGCCCTCTTTTCTTGGATTTGTTGCCGTCGCATCGGGAGATCCATTGTGAAGATCTAGATCGAGTACATGGGATAACTTGAGGGCAAGGATTCAACTTACAAACGGTTTATTTGTTTATTTTATGTTTTTTATCGCTTTTCATATTGTGGGTCAAAGTTGTATTGCATTCTAATTCCTCCCGCCTAATGTAATCCTTTTATTTTCTCGCTTTCTTGACCTTTCCGCTTTTATTTTCTTTACCGTTTTCTTTATCGCTTTCTTTTACTATCTTTGGTTGCTTTAATTTCACTTAGCATGTTGTTGTATGCCTGCATTTTTCACATTATTTAGATTCACTACTTAAACTAGTAATGGTCGTCTTCGAACGGGCGGAACGGAAGGGTTTATCCCTATGTTTCATACCCTCGCCCTCAAATTCGAGTATGAGTTCTAAGACCGATGAAGTTATTTTAGCCTTTTTGGTCTTATCCACACTATGGGCGGAAGAGTAATTTTATTTTACATTTTGTTTTTCTTAGTTTTTCTCTCTTAAAAAGCGGCCAGCGACTCCTTTTTTTGTTTTTTTCACTAAAAAATTGCATCGTGACTTTTCGATTGCAGGTAGAAGAATTAGGGTTTCCTAATCTACTTGCCGGCCAAAGGCCGCGGCTGATTCCTTAAGTTGTGGCTCTGTGGCCATGGCTTCGGTCCAGATTGGTGTATTTACACCAATTTGGCCCTAAAGCTGCGCGGCAAATGTGAATCTTTAATCTTGTGTTATCTTGTTCGGTTAAGAAACGACATACCAGGAATTCGAAAATAATTTTCAAAATAAAATAATCAATGAAATGCCAATCAATTCAACATGATTTATCTTTAATTCAACTTAATAAAATTCGACAATCTTAATAAAAGGTTCATCCCACATTCTAAAGTTCATCTTTCAAAACCCTAAAAATCATTTTCAAACCCATTTTCCAAAAAACAAAAATACGCCAAAGGTACATCAGGAAGCTCGGTGACGGCTGTGGTTCCTACACCTGCCCTATCCTTGGACTTAATGATCATGTCATCGACATAGACCTCTGCTTCATTGTGGATCATTTCATGCAATGGTGTTGTAGTTGTCCTCTAATATGTTGCGCCAGCGTTCTTAAGCCTAAATGGGATTACCACACAACAAGTATGTCCCCCATTGAGTGACAAAGGTTGTCTTCTCCATGTCTTCTTCGTCCATCTTCATCTTATTGTACCTAGTATAGCCATCCATAAATGAGAGCAGAGCATGTCCCCACTATGCTAGGATGTCGATATAAGCCGACGGAAAATCACCCTTGGGATATGCCTTGTTTATATACCTAAAGTTAACACACATTCGAACCCTACCATCCTTCTTCGAAACCTGGAATTGTGTTTGTTATTGACTAAGGATAGTGGACTACATTCATTAACCCAATCTCCAATCGCTTCTAGACTTCTTCCTTAATCTTCAGTGCCTATTCATGTTTCATGCTTCGAGCTTCGCATAATCTGGTTTGGTGTCCTCGTAAAGTGGAATTTTTTTGTTCCGCTATACTTGGATTTATCCCTGCCATGTCTTTGTAGGACCATGCACCGAACTTTG
>JAITYX010000182.1:0-76894 GCA_021018815.1 Talinum fruticosum | reverse complement strand
CCAAGGGACCTTACTCGTAAAGTAAGAATAAGTGTTTGTAACAGATTACAAGACCTTACAACTCGGAGAATATTAAATACGGAGTTGGAGTTGTAAGTAGAAGATTGAGTATGAATACAAAGACTTTTGCTTAAGTACGTATATTGACAGTTTATTCAAGCAATCTTCTAGTCTTGAGAGTTGGCTTCTATTTATAGATGACCAAGCGAGTAGCCACTCGTGACCATCTTCTGACTGGAAGTCCTTTTGTGACCGTTGTAATGGATTTTCCGAGTCACTCAAAAATATCCGTTGAAGTGTGAACGTTGGGCAACGGCTCTTGACTTCTTTGGAAGTCCCAATTCACCGGTGGTGTCTTGAAAAGTAAGGTGGAAACCACCGTTAAGCTTAGCATTGCAGATTTCCGGTTTTGGAAACAGACAACCCCGACACGATTGTCCGGGCCTTGGTCAAAAGTGGAAAAAGCCTTGTCTGCTTGTGATTTGACGTTTTGAAGCCGGTTACTTTTGTAATTCAAAAATAGGATTGCCTCGTTTGAATAACCTACAAACGTAAATCAATTTGGTTCTCAAAGTATAAAATACTTTGGTCCAAGATTAGACACAGATGATAAATTAATTAAGATAATTAAGTGCATAATTATATGTGTTAGAAAAGGAATGGAATTTTCCGAGTCTAATATCCATGAGACTCAAAATCCATCCGAGTCGAGTCTCAAAGAAAATCAAGTCAAATAAAGAATGACAGAGTAGACAGGACTTGATTTAAACAAAGCAAAATTCAAACAAAATATGTTGACTTAGAAGAATGAATTATCAAGGTAATTCTGGGAACACGAAATCGGATCTTAGTTTATACAAAATAGAACAAGTGTTTGAACATGCGATATATCCGAGTGTTGTCTTAGTGACTTAGAACAATGTGTAAAAAGGCATGTAAGAATATACTTTCGAGTCGATCGAAGCGGATGCAAAACGAATGCAATATTTTCTCGTGACACTTAGAAAAGATGCTATATCACTCGTAAAAGTTTCTAAGGCACATAGAATGACTTGAAATCAAAACCTTATGAGAGCTGAAGCCATATACCTGATTCTTTGATAGAACTCGGAATGATGTACATGTAAAGTCCGAGTCTTCACACATCTTCATAGCGAGATACTTCGGACAATCGATCCTTGCCTTCGAGGCTGAGGGCTCTCCGAGTGATTGATGTAATCGAGAACTCGTTCCTCTTTCGTTGCCTTGCATTAGTCGGCTCTGTCATACTAACAACGCATTAGGTGCTATAGAACCTGTTAAGGAATTCTGGTTCCATCTCGCTCCTTGTTGTTTATGGATTCTCAGCTCTAAGTTTGTGTACCAGTCAAAAGCAATTCCCTTCGAGTTCAAATGAACTACTTCACCGATCTATCCCCTTCCGTGCCAGCATTGCTGCAGGTTTCGATGAAGTGCGCAATGTGTTGCTTAGGATTGCCTTTACCATCGAACTGTTGAAACTTCGGTGGTTGATAACCTTGCGGCATTCTTAGGGCGTCGATCCTCTTAGCATAGAGCTTCGCGTACAAGTGAGACTTACGAGATCCCTCTCCCAATTGATTCTTATCGCCTTTGCGATTAAGTTCTAGATTTGTTCAACGAGCATTGAAGTCAATGGAGTATCCTTCGTTCATCGTCATATTATTTGTCGTGGTTGGACTCCTTATCGGACCCTTCATTGTCGAGCCTTTGTTAGAGGCTTCGGATGACTTTTTCTCCAACTTCTTTTCAAGCTACCAATTTGCTCACTTTGAAGCTTGATCCGCGCGTCCTTTTCGCGCTCTTTTTAGCAAGTCTCGTTAGTGTTTCCTTCATCTCATTGAGTTGTTCTTCAATGTTAATAGCTTCTGTCACCATTACGGCATGATGACGAGTGTTAAAGGATCCAACCTCAGATTGAGAGAACAACGAGTCTCCGACAAATGGAGGTGCGGAATCTCCACGGGCATAACCATCATCTTCCCCACCGGAAAAGTATGAAGATAGGGTTGGTGTGAGCTTGGAGTTCGTCCGCCCCACGAGGAATCGTCTGTTTCAAGTTGAAGACAAAAACAACTCTCTCCTTCGGACTAGCATGCGACACGGTTTGATTGACTCCATTAAGCGGGTTGGAGTCAAGGTTTCGAATTGGACGTAGTTGCAATGGTGCGATTACGCTTGGTTCCTTCACGAGCAACGAGTGACAACAACTCTTGCCATACTTGTGGTCATCATTCTACTAGATTTATTACTATTTACTCGTATCATTAGCAACATGTGGCAGCTTCTAATTGGCAGAATTTAATTTATTTTGATTTTAATTTTAAACACCTTCCGAAGCCGTTTTTGACACATGGCAATTTGCAATAGGCCAAATAAAAAATTATTTGATTTTCCACGTGGCGGCATGCAATTGGCTACAAATTTTTACCTCCTACACCCCTAAAAGTCAATTAGAAAAATCGACCGAGAGAAGAGGGAAATGGGGAGAAAGCGGCCACACAAGAGAGAGAAAGAGAGAGAGAGAGAGAGGGTGGGCGACGACACCCACACAAAGAGAGACCAGGCGAATGAGAGTGGGAGAGGGGCGGTGACGACAGCCACACCACCCGGCCACCGGCCACGGAAGTCGGTCGACCACCCGCACAAAGAGAGATTGGGGCGGCGACGACATCTACGCCAGCCGACCACCAGCCCTGGAGGAGGGAGAGAGAGAGAGAGAGCGAGGCGAGACACAAGAAGACTCGAAATAGAGAGAGAAGGGGAGCGAGTTACATAAAAATAGAGTTGAGAGACGAGAGAGAGAGATACGGTCAAGAGGAGAGGTTAACAAAAAAATTAACAATTTAAATTAATTATAAAATTTAATTAAGGACTAAAAATTAATTTAGTACTTATAATTAAGGGAAAGAGAAGAGAGAGAGGAGAGGTTAACAAAAAAATTAACAATTTAAATTAATTACAAAATTTAATTAAGGACTAAAAGTTAATTTAATCCTTATAATTAAGGAAAAGAGAGTCAATCTAACTCTATGTCTATACTATAAATGATAGATTAGTTTAGAAAAAAATAATTTGTTTTTAGTTAAGAAAAGGGCCCGAAAAAGTAATTACCCTAGTATTATTGTTAGATGACGGCATCGAGCGAGTGAGCACCTAGTTCGGTGGCCGATGACAAAGCTGTGTTGCCGTGGTGCGAAGTTCGCCGGGAGCATTAGCACCTTCGCGTCCATCCATGAACACTTCTTTAAGGACTTCCATCAAACACCTTCGGTGCAACTTTCTGCCGCTGGCATGCTTCTCATCCCGTCACTCATTCTCCTCTCTCACACCCCCACAAACCACCGAGCGACTCTCACGATCGCAACAGCACGACCCATATGCTTTAATGAAAGAAGACCCAATTCAACTATGCTCGGACATCTTGGTTAAGTCCTTCTCCACTCCAAAATCCAAGTAATTCGCCAATCTGACCGGGTTTCTCTCCAAATTCGACATCTGGGTCTTAGCCTACCAACGTTCTGTCGCTCATTTCACGGGCTCTTTACCCTCTCGCAACGCCATTGGCTCTCAGGTACTCCATGACCTTCTCTCTCTTCGCAACGCCGTTGTTAAGGGCCAGTTCTGTTGGAACATGAAGACTGAGGTCTTAATTCGCAGCCCAATTGAGAAACCAATGTCCAACAGGAAGCTACAGAAGTTTTTGAAATCCAGTGAGCCGCCTTTCCAAGACCGTGTAGTCCAAGAGGTATTGTTGCTGATTCTTGAGCCTATTTTTGAGTCTCGGTTCTCATCAAAATCCCATGCTTTTCGGCCTGGCCGAAGTGCTCATACTGTTATTAGGAACATTAGGAGTAATTTTGCAGGGTATGTTTGGTTCTTGAGGGGTGATTTGAGTGAGATTTTTGATAATGTGGATAGGAATTTGGTGATGGGTTGTTTGGAGAAAGTGGTGAAGGATAAGAGGGTGCTGGGTATTATCAATTCTGCGCTTAGAGAACCTATGAAATGTGGTCCGGAATCTGGTCATGATCTGGATTCCAGGGGAGCAAAGAGGAAGAAGAGAAAGGGAGGGGAGAAAAGTAAGAGAAGGAAGGTTCTGAATCCGAATCAACCAAAACCAGACCCTTACTGGCTAAGAACATTCTTCGATTTTGCTCCGGAGGAAGCTGCAAAGCTGCCGAATTATGGGTATTGTGGGATTCTCAGCCCCTTATTAGCTAATATATGTCTTAGTGAATTGGACTATATGATGGAAGATAAGGTGGTAGAGTTATGTAGAATGCTCAACTCCATATGGAACAATTCGATTAATGATGGTTGTCTCAACCCTTCTTGGCCTGAGTTTGTTCTGTCCTGTGGGAAGGAGAAAGCAAAAAGATGGATTACATAAGATATGGTGGTCATTTATTAATAGGCATTCGAGGATCTAGAGAGAACTTGGTAGAGATTAAGGAGGAGTTAACTGTATTCTGTAAGATAAAACTTGGAATAATATTGGATAAATCGAAGTTGCAGATTGAACATGTAAGCAAGGGAATTCAGTTTCTGGATCATGTTATTTGTCATCGAGTCATATATCCAACACCGCATTATACCCGGACTGGTGGTAAAGTTATCAGTAGAAAACGTGTAGGAACTTTGCTTTCTGTTACAGCTAGCTTGCCACAATGCATTCGTCAATTCAGGCAGCTTGAATTGCTAAAAGGTGATAAGGATCCCGAGCCTTTGCCATGCACACCAATGCTTTATTCAAGCCAAGCTCATACAAATTCTCAGATGAATAAGTTCCTTGAAACGATGGCTGATTGGTATCAATTTGCTGACAATCGTAAAAAGCTGTCGGGTTTTGTGCTTATGTGATCCGTAGCTCTCTGGCAAAGTTATATGCTGCCAGGTATAAGCTTAAATCTCGTGCCAAGGTATATAATACAGCTTCCCATGATCTTAGTAATCCTTTGAGAGAGCGAGCAAATAATATGCCCTCTGAATATTCAGATAACTTGAGGTTGGGTCTTGTTGATTTCATCGAGGGTGTTCGGTTTTCTTGCATGTCTTCAATCCCAAGTTGTGACTACAGTCCATTTCCTCGTAATTGGGTTCCTAAGCATGAAAAATTTTTGCTCGAATATATTAAATTACAGGACCCCAAATTCTTTTCTGAACTGCTTACATCCATCAAAACACAAGGTCTAAGTTTACCTCAAGATGAAATATCTGAAATTGTTTGGGACTTTAAGACTTTTGGTGTTCGGCAGTTTGTCACTGAAATGGAAAGGCATCATACCTCTGTGAATGAGTTACAGATGCTGTGAGATGTGAACTTGGGTTTCGGCTAATACCGTCACAAGAAATTGGTCTACATCTTCATCTTAGTATACTTAATGAAGGGGCAACTGAGAGTTTGTAGAATCCCTGAGAATGGATGTTGTTGCTTGATGCTGTCTTTAAACATATATATTGCTAATGAAGTGAGGCTTGAAGCAGCTATATTCTTCGGCTACTTTTTTCTGTAAATCAACATAGTTTTGATGATTCTGGGGCATGAGTTATCCCTTCAGTCCTTGCACCCTAGGATCTTGAAAGATTAATACCTCATTGGTCCTGCTGCTGCTCGGCTACGGTAAAGTAATGCATTTGTTAGTTGTAAGATATTGTCCTCATTGTAATTATATTTTCTTGCTACATGCAATTGTGAAGTGAACCCGACATCAAATTGTTGATGAATTGATTGATGACATATCATTTAAAAAGGATACAGAGATGCAACCTTTCATCCACAGTAGCTCCTTACTGGAGTTTTAAAAGAAACGATAAATAAATGAGTAAGATCTTTGAGTTCGGTACTTGTAACACCATTCTTTTATGTTATGCTGTTCTGATTGAAGTAAATCAGATTTTCTTCTTTTCATGACACCTTTGTTTAAATTATTTTGGAAAGAATTCATCAATTGTCATATGTAGCTCTTAAAAACTGTTGCTTTTCAGGGGAAGCAGTATAGCAAATGACGCCATACCCTTAGAGTGGGATGAGCCTTGCAGACTGGTTGCACGGATCTACAATCTGTTGAACTAGCTTTTCTCAAATTTTATTCATTTGTTTAAAATTATTCTCCAGTTGAGACTTCCATTAGCTTGTTTTTTTGAAAATTTTGTAGTTCTAAACTTTTGGGCAGGGTTGGGTGTGAAGGATGGGGGAGGGGTGGATAATTGACTTTTGTAAAGGACTCCATCGTCCATAATATGATCTCGATCATAAATATAAAATTCTAATATCAATGAAGACAGAGAACAAAGCTTTTGTGGTCTTCCTCGCATACTGGTAATGTTTTGCCAATGGGGTTAAGGACTTCGGGAATTAACTTTTTGGGTGAACTAGGGAAATTTGTATCACACTTTTTCGGTATTGGTCAAATCTAGTCTTCTCTGTTTTTCCCCCAACCCCCAAGAAAAAGTCTATTCTTAATCTTCAGAGGTGGATTTATTTTAGCGCCAATTATGGTGGAAATATGCCTTGCCCTTCTCCTGTTGGATTGGCTCACATTCTTTAGCAGGTGACATATTGCTTTTGAGACTTTTCCTCCTTTATGAGACTGCATTTTAATATCGAAATGAAGGTTGAAAAGTGGTTGATCCTCCACTATGGAAAGTTACTTCACTTTTGACCGTTTATGTTTTTGTTTTTATGATGGTGCCATCTCCTACATTGATGTTCCTACTGGAAATCTGGCATCCATTTTTCTTCATAGGGCGACTTTAGTGCTTTCACTGACCTATATCGCAATGTCTCTCACTTCCTTGTCCTTAATGATTTGAATTAGAAATTCTGGAATCTAACTGTATTCTTTCTTGTCCATTTTTTTAGATGGCCAGATTTAAGCAACTTTTGAGCACCTTTTTCAGCTTCTATCATAGTGGACTAAAACCAAATGACTCACTAAACTGTCCTCTACTTCTTTTTATGTGGAGTGTCAGGAAGCCAACATATTTTTAATCAAGGGTCAACCGAATGAGCCTTGCTGCAGTTCAGGTGTGGGGATGGTACATCTGAGTTCTGCTTCTCAATGCCTAGGTAGGATCTGGAATACAGGGTGGAACTTGCTTAGCTGCTTTCTTTCTCCTTCTCTATTCTCTTATTTTGCCTTCCTTATTTTCAGCAGCAAGGTGAAATTTGAGTTGCAGGTTGGACAAGCATTTGTCACTGAGGGTTGTGGACAAACTGTATGAATGGACCTGACTTCCACTTAAGGTAATTGAGATTTGTTATAGTAAGAGGTTTTTTGTTCTTTTTTGATTAAAGTAAGAGTTGTTTTATGTGGACTATTTTGGGATTAGCTAGTTTCGCATATTGGCTCACTACTGATAAATACTTCATGCTTTGGTCAACAATTGTTTTGAAATAATTGTTGGGCTCTTTTAAGTGCGTAAGATTCGAAAATTATTAAGAACGCGATAAAATAAATAAAGTGATACAAGAAGGGAATTTGAGAGAAAAATTATATTTCCACTATTTCATGACAATATACAAACAACTCTCCTTATTTACAAGTGCTAATTACCAGACACTTATAAACAGACCCTTCCCACACCCCCTACCCGGATGTGTTTCCCGGCAATTAAATATCAGTTGCTAAACCCACCAAATTAAAACTCCCTTGATGATTTTTTATCTCTCGGTGATGTGTCTCACACCTCCCTACCTTTCCATTAGCTTCCCCTTCCAATTTATAGAAAAGCTAATAAGAGCCAAATGCAAAATGCCCAGGCCTTAGTCGTGTAAATGCTAGCCAACAAAGTCCAGCTCGTTTTACTCCTATTGTAGCAACATTAAATCTTCTATTAACAAACAGAAATGGAGGAAATGCTTTGGTAACATTTTTCTTCCCCCTAAGCCTAGGCATGCAGCAAGCTCACCTTTTTTTTTTTTATTCCATTGATTTTTATCACCTATCCTAACAATAATCTCATCATCACCCTCCAAATAAACCTCTATATTTGTAAGCAACGCTAGCAAACTCAACACACTCTTTTCTTCCCAATCATTTATTCTAAAAAGTTACATTTCAATAGATTTGGGCGTCATTCCAGGAAACTACTTTTTGTAATGTCGTCTTTTTCAAAGGAGCAATCCTAAAAGATGTAGGAATTAAATCCTAAGATGTTGATCTCCGCACCACACATCACGCCAAAACAAAATCTTAGACCTGTTTTTCACCTTAAAACGCACCAAAGAACAAAATTGGTCCAAACCACTTGAAATAGATTTCCAGCCAACCCCAAGAGCATGAGGACTCTTTTTGCTCCACCAACCAGAATTATCGACTCCATATTTTGTGGCAATCACATCTTTCATTAAAGTGTTCTCTCCCTTAGCAAACCCCAAAGCCACTTAGCCTTGAGAGCTTCATTCATTAAGCTAAGAGGTATAACACCAAGGCCACCCCTATGTTTAGAACGACAAACATCATCCCAACTTAATCCACTGAAAACTCCTATTCTCATCATTAGTAGAGCAAAGGAAGTCTATCATGGTTTCTCTAATTAACTGGCAATACTCGTAGGAATAGTAGACAAAGACATGAAATAAATAGGGAGACTCCATAAGGTGACTCCATAAGGTGCTTTGTTTAAGTTTACCTCCTTAACTTACCTTTCCACCCGGCCAATCTCTTTTGAAACCTTTCTACTATTGGTTCCCACACTCCTTTACATTTATAAGAAGCTTCAAGGGGAGGCCAAGATAGGAAGATGGAAGGAACTCAACCCCACAACCAAAGAACTCTGCAAGGTGACGAAGGTTTGGCACACATCCAATAGGAATGAGAACACTTTCTCATAAGTTAGACTCACACACCGGACAAAGCCTCGAATACGGAAGAATTCAACGGAAATAACCCAAATGGTCTCCTCAAGTTTGCCAAAAAAGAAAGTATCATAAGCAAAAAGTAAGCGGGCAATCAATATACTTTCCGATAGAGAATTCATTATTTGAAACCCTTCCAAGATAACAACCTCCACTGCGTTATTCATCGATCTATTCACCAATGTGCTCAGGGTCTCTATCACCAAAATAAATAAAAGGGGAGATAATGGGTCACCATGACATAGCCCTCTCGAGCTAGAGAAAACCCCATTGCTTCACCATTTACTAAGACCGAAAGCGAATGGTGGATATACAAAAGTACATCCAACTCCTCCATCTACTAGGGAAGCACATTTTTTAAGAGTAACAGTAAGGAAGTCCCAAGAGACATGATCATAAGTTTTTTCAATGTCAAGTTTGCAAAGGACTTCTGATTGGTTGGATTTGAGAAAAGAGTCAATGCACTTATTAGCAATCAAAACTGCATCTAAAATTTGACAACCATGAATGAAAGCATGTTGATTTGAGCTAAATAATTTTTCCGACAACCTTTCTTAGCCTTGAAGCAAGGACTGTAGATAATATTTTATAAACACTCCCCATCAGGCTAATGGGCGTAAACTTCTTAATGTCATCTTCCCAGCCGCTTTAGGGAGCAAGATAATGAATGTTGCATTCCACCAGGATTGTGGGCTTTTAAAAAACTACCCCTCTCATAAAAATCCGTAAAGAAACCTATAATGTTCCCCTTGACAATACTCCAACAATGCTGAATTTAAAAAAAAAAAAAACCAACATTGAAATCATGTGGAGCTTTCTCTTTCCCTAAATCCATGATTACGGCCATATTTGGTTGCAATAACGGTTTCCACATTGGTTGCAATAACGGTTTCCAAAAAGCTGTTTGGGGGATTCAAAACAGCTAAAGTAGTAGTAGTAATAGTAGTAGTCCAATATATATGTATTTATTTAAAAGACAATTTAGACATAAGGGTATAAATGAAATTTCACCAAACATCTTTTCTTCAAACAGTTAATTTTATCAAATACCTTTTCAAGAAACATCTACTACAAACAGCTAATTCAAACAAATAACAACTGTCAAACAGGGCCTGTATTCCATACTTCCTTTTCAATGAAGTCCAATTCAAGATCCAAAGCATCATCAACACTAACAAGATCGTAAAAGTTCCCATGAAGTAAAGGCCTTAACGGATGGTCTTCATGATAAAGGTTTTTGTAGAAACGAACAATAGCCTCTTTCACATCAGACTCCTCATAAACCTGTCCATCCACTTCAATGTTGTTAATGGCATTTAAATTCCTCCTCCCATTAGCCACTCTATGAAAAAATTTGGTATGATGATCACCATACTTTATCCTTAGGTCTTTGCCTCCAAAAATGTCATTCCAATTATACAACAAAGATAGCTCTTTCTTAACCTCAAGCCTTTGAATTCTATCCACATGAGTAAGGGCAAGCTGCTGCTCTTTCTCATCAAAAGGCTTAATCTTCTCCACCAAAATAGCCATCTTGTGGTCCAAATGGTCAAAAACATCCCATTCCAGTCCTTCAACTTCATTTTCAAAAGATTCAACTTTCTTGCCAAAATGAAGCTAGAAGAGCCGCCAACATTGAACTCATTCCACCAAGATTTGACAAGGTCCAAAAGCCCTTCCACCTCAAGCCAAATCTGTGTCCTTTTAACTGACAGTAACAAAGATATACATCATCGGGCCAAAAAGGCAAATCCTATAATCACAAGCTAAGTTCTGCTAACTTATTATAGCCATTTAAACATTTTGCCAAAGCTAAGGAATCCCATGAACCAGAACTCAAAATCATCCATGGTCATTACTTGCACATACTTCTCGAATGCCTTCTTTACATTCTGGCTTTGGCTCAGTCTCGGGAATTTTCTTAATGGGATAACCACTTTGTACTGGAATCTAACTGACTCTTCTGTTGGAGAAGTGACTGTTACTACTGATTTGTCACCGCAAAATGCCAGCTTGTCAGAGAAGATGGAGAGGAGGCTTGATATTGGACCTGCTGTCGTAGACAAACAGCAACAAAATGTCTTGAGCAACTGCTCATCTTCCCTTGCTCTGAATACCCTCTTGAACAACTTCTCATCCTTTCCCCTTTGTAGCAGCTTCGCTCCTAAAATCAGCCTTCCCTTCACTGCAAAGTGATGTCAAACAAGATTAGTTGTTTTGATTTTTTTTTTTTTCAAATAGAGATCTATTGGGGTGGGGGGACTACAAACGAGAAGTGTGTTCTTTTATTTCTTCTGCAAATCTATGGGAACTGGCTACTGAATGGTTCTGGTCGATTCGCATGGCTTGAGGGTCCAGATAATAATTTCATAGTCATCTTGCTCACTTCATCTCCAAACATGCTATTCAAAGTTACTGATTTGAATCCATCTGAAGCACTCATCGTTTTTCTTTTTATCTGAAACCTTCTATGGTTATTTGATCAGAAACAGGATAAGTTTAGTGCAGTGGCGGGAGAAAATAGTGTCAGAAGGAGTTGTATATTTATATAGGATAAAAGGACTGGTGGGAAGGGGCTAGAGAGTCCTGAGTTTGTTCGACATATCAAGTTATGGTAGCTCATCATCAGCAACAAAATGAAATTTCATGTCCAACAGACAAGATCTCGCACTGAAGATGCTGAGTCAGGGCATGTCTAATTATCCAAAAAGGGGAAAAAAAAAAGAGATGTGAATGTGGTGCAGGCAGTTAACCGAAAGTAGTTTGTTGGGGTTAAAGGTATCTTGAATCATATTCATTCCTGCATAAGCACAAAAGCTTTTGGGCTGGCAATGTAGCTTTCTGATGTCATCTAACCTTTCATTTATTAGGAAAAGCACACAAGGTTTTTAAAACTTATCCAACTTTCTAAAGCTTTGTTTGGTTGATAAATCTTTTTGATTCTGTTTCCTTGATTAGAGTACTGTGGCCTATTAGTAAATTGAACAAAAAGAAAAGAAGATTGCTACTGACCCACACCTGAAAGGAGACCCACTGCAGCGAGTTGAAAAGGGAAAATATGGACCATCTACATACACACAGAACAATATTCTGTGCTACGGTGAAGAAAATGAAGCCAAGAGGAGGGAGAAGCACCACAGCCTGTGTTCAATCACTTTGGCAGCCCATGTGATCATCAACAGGCTCAATCTTCAGCTCATCTTCAGGGGGCAATGGGTTCTTAGCCAATGATACGCAACTTTCTCAACAAAACACCAAAACTGAAGCATGAAGCAGAAAAAGGGGTAATAATAAGCACATTCAACAGAATAAACCTTGAAATTAGTATCAAATCACCCCGAAATGATATGCAAAATGGATACTTATCAAACTCTCCCACGCTTAACCATTTACTTGTCCCCAAGCAAAACTAAAAACTAGACTCAAAATGGAAAGCACAAAGGGGAGAAATGCATGCATGTTAGATCCTCCTCAGGTTAGGCTATGGTGGTAACATCATAAAACCAGATGAAAATAAAATTTTCGAGACCGCAAAGTTTTAGCTTCAAACCTCAATCGCCCCAAGCAACACAACATTTCAAATTGGCACAAGTAGAAATAGAGCTAGCTTGGCTAGTATAGAACCTCACTTTAGGCTAGTGGAACACTCGCACTCATGTGCTTAGAATATGTCAAGGGTTCACTCAAATTATCTTCCAATGATACAAACTATAATAAACTTGCTAAGACTCTCAATTCTCCACCACTTGAGGCAATATGCAAAATGACAATCAAGAGGACTTTTTCAGGGTTGTAAAGAGGCTTTAGGGTAAGGTTGAGAAGGGTTAACCGTTTAGGAAACGTGGAGCTAAAAGTCAAGTGACTAAGGGGCACCTAACACTTCCAACAAACTCAAATTGCACATACATTTCACAACATTATAACAAAACGTGAATACATATGCTGCCAAGGACCATTGATAATGAGTTTACTCTATCAAAAGACAAATTATACAATCATCATTCTAGTCATCAACTCAATTCTTTTTTCTTTATTTTTTATTTTTTTAATAAATAAACAAACTTGTGAAGGGCATGGAAAGACCCAACATCAACTCAAGTCCAACACAAAATACTAAGTTATTGAAGACCAACCTTCAAACCAAAAACGGGAACTCTCAAATATATAATAACACCATTCCCCTCATCAAGCCAAAAGACCACCATAATACATTTAAAGCCAAGAAGCTACCATCATTGAAATTTAATTGTTGCTCCATTAGACTTGGCTTAGGAAAAGACGGGCCAAAGGTTAAGTAGTTAGGTTAACATCAATAACATTAGTCAAAGGCTCAAAAAGGGCCTGCAAAAGGGTCCATTTACATCATAGGGCGGCTATTTGGCTCATGTGGCTTATAACTCAAAGAACACCTTAATCACTTTACAGTATATGCATATGCCAAATATGATTCTAAAGAGAGTCATATCAAGTTTTAGAGATACAATCATGGAAGATCATACGCGAAAAGAACGAATGAGACTAAATATGATGGATTAGTCTTTAAGGCTCAAAGTTCTCCCAGGCTATCGACAAGCTCAATTGATATGCCATATGCTAACATTAACACTCGTGAAGTAGAAGGGGCAATTGGTTCTCATTCAAAACATGTGTGGTCAAACGTGAAGCACATTTTCAATATTTTTTTCACCAATGGGCTACACCTTGAATTCCATAGTAGCCTATGAAAACTACCAAGCCTAGAAGGGTCATCATCGAAGGTTTCTCTTTTATACAACAAAATTTAACATGCTATGCAACCTAACTATGCTCCTAAATGTCCTAGATGCAAGCCTAAATGCAACTCCTAATCTCAACGAAAAGATATGCTAAAGGCTATAACAACATGCTCCACACAAAAATGTTTATATATTCAACTAAGCATTATCCTCGATGCAAATACACAAGAAACAAGGGATGAGGTAATAAAGGGAAGCAAATCAATCACTTATAGGAAGGGGGAGGTGGAGGAGGGTTAGGAAACCCTTGAGAGACGGCCCAATCCCGCCAGGCGGAAAGGACATCGCTCATCTTATGGAGGTAGAAGATCTGGTTGGCCGCCATATCACGGAGCTCGGCTTGCCCCATAGTCACAAGTTGGCGGAGTACAGCTTGCTCCTGCTGGATATTATTGAGTGAGGTGGCAAGACAATCATAATCAAAGGACTGTGAAGGTTGAGGCAAAGGTGGAGTAGAGGAGGATGAGCCACCCACATCAACGTGGGGAGGGGGCCTAGGTGCATCACCATCAAGTTCGGGTTGGAAACGCAGATTTTCAGGGTCCCAAAGAGTGGTGTTTATAGGGTCAGGAAGGGGTAATTCATACTTATTTGGATAAATCCAGCAACGATAACTGCCCACCGTCTTACACATTTTCATGGCCTCTAAGGCAGCCAAATCAAGCCGTTCAGGGCCCCAAACTCGGTCATCCTCATGGGCTGATGGGTCGAACCCAAAAACAATGGCTATGTGGGTGATTAAGCCCCCAATAGTTATCCTACCATCTTTGCTAGTAGCAACATGGAGGAACTGGCGTGCAAAGTAAGACCCTGAGTCAAATGGTTCTCTGTTGTACATGGCCCATAGGAAGAAGAGTTCAGCAGCACGAACAACATTACCACTATCATCCCTAGCAAAAACACCATTTGCCAAGATTCGGTGGGCATAGCGAAGGCAAGGGTTCCTAATGCGTGTGGCCTTGGCCGAGCTAGGGGTGAAAGATTCATCACCGGTAATACTCTCCCAAAAGTGAGAGGCAACATATTTTGAGGGAAATCGTCTGCCCTCCAATCCCAACCCTTGGGGCAAGGCAAAGATTGCATTAAATTGATCCAAGGTCAGCTCATGAAATTCACCCAGTAAGCGGAATGTAATGTAACCGTCGCCACAATTCGGACCTTGTAAGATCTCAGCATGTAATGTGCTTAGAAATTCCAAGGTAATGGTCCTATAAGTCCCTTGCCTAAAATCAATGAATCGCCTCAATCCACCCCTTTCAAACAACCAATACACATCCTCAAGCAAACCCAATCGACTCAAAGCATCTTCGTCATAATAGCGAGTAGCAACAATGTTCCGCTTACTAAGTTGTTCGTATCTATGAATGTGATTTTCATCAAGTAAATTGAGGGGTTTTCATGGTTACCGTTGTTGCTCCTTGATGGTGGAAGTGGCAGTGGAAGTGAAGGTGGTGCATCCTCCGCCCTACTCCCTGATGATTCTCCTCTAGATAAAGTCTTTCGCTTCTTGGGTGTCATGAATACTCCAACGGGTGAAGGCTATGGCGATCTAGCAAGCTTGAATGAGGGTGACTCTAAAGAAAGAGAACTGAAATTGAAAAGAACGTGAGATGAATTGTCAGACAAAGATCGAAAGGATTTGAGGAAGCAAAATAGCGGCTATAGAGGTGTAGGTTTGCAAATTGAAATGAGGTATTATCATTGTTATAACTGTTATTAAGGAATTTTTATTATATTATTAATATTATTTATTTTATATACTTGACAAAATTAAATATTTGTTGAATAATGAATATTTAAAAAATTATAATTTATAATTTTTTAAAATAGTATATTTTATTTTTATGTGAAAAATATTTTTCATATTTTGGAGTAAAAGGGAAAAAAATATACAATTAAACTATAATAAAAAAATCCAAATAAAAAAATTTAGAAAACTCCCAATAATACTTTGCCCTTCTATCTCTTAATTAGAAATACTAGTTATGACCTGCACATTGCCTCGATCTTAATTTTTTTAATAATTATATGATAATTAAGAAACATCATTAAATAAATTATTTATCAAAGGTACGTTGAAAGTCATAATACATTTCATGGACCCTTGATCTTTTTGCCATTATGGGTATATTAGTTTTTCAAAACTAATCCAAGGCTGAGAACTACGCCTTATCTCATATTAAATTTTTGAATAAAGTGATAAATTGAATCATTGTTTAAGTATTCATTATTAGTTAGGATGAAGTCCATATTTAATTAGTAGGGAAAAATTCTATTCTTGAAGCATCCCAATTCCCAAAGAGTTTTCTTCGAATTATCCAAAAAGTCTATATATTTTAGTTTATATATCAATGTGTCCCAACCTAAAATGATGATATTTGATCACACCGGGGGTTTACAACGTGCCACTAAGTCAAGTAACATGCCATTTGACATAATTCATTCCTATCTTACTATTTTTTAAAATATATCATACAAACCTTGTCTTAAGAATCCATGTAATACTTTTATTCCAACTCACATTAATGACAAAAATCAATCTTCAATCCCTCTTAACGTTTTGATTTTGTGATAGATGAAATTAGTTCCTAAGAGTTGCCTGACCCTTTTCTAAACTTTATAGATTTAAGGAAGGAAAAGAAATTGCTTACTAACACGAAAATAAAATTAATAACTACTTCTTAAGAAGTAATAAGATATGAACCCCTACAAATGTTCATCTAGTTAGTTCAATGAACCATATCAGAGCCAACATTTTAAAAAAATTATATAATTTGGTTACATCCAAATGGATCAAGAGTTTCAAATATGTTGCTTGAAAATTAATATTGAAAAAGTATATATATATATATATATATATATATATATATATATATATATATATATATATATATATATATATATATATATATATATATATATATATATATATATATATATATATATATATAGGAGAGGGTTCAAGTGAGCCCTCCCTTTAGGTAAGCCCTAACTTTAGGTGAGCACTTTTAATCTCGGCCATTTAATTTTGATTCAATGGCTGAGATTAAAAGAGGAAATTTTGATTTAGAAAAAAAAAGAAAGACAAAAAAAGTGGAAGGGGTCAAAACTCCTCATCGTCCCTCTTCGTTCTCCCTCCCATCTCCTCTTCCCTCTCTTGTCTGCTGGCCACCTCTCACCGTCGGCGTCCACTGTCGACTTTTTCCCACTTGTCGGCGTCTGCGCCTCTCGTTGTCCTCTCTCGTTCGTCCATCGTTCCCTGCTGCTATTCTTGCTCTCTCTCTCTCTCTCTCTCTCTCTCTCTCTCTCTCTCTCTCTCTCTCTCTCGGTCCCGTCCCTCGTCAACCTCCAGGCAAAGTCGCCGGACTGCCTAGACGTGGCCCAATCCAACCCCTTCCGGCCGCCTTCATGCCCCATTCAACCTCTCGTCCTCCCCGCGTCCCCTTGCACCACCGAAACTCTAAACGGTAATTGTTAAATTTTTCAATGAATTGCTCTTAGTTTTGATGTTAAACGGAACCCATTTCCCGATTGCTTCTTTGTTGCTAATCTAAGCTTCTATCAATTGTTTCTTTGTTGTTAAATGGAACCCTATTTTTTTTATGAATTTTGATTAGTTAATATTTGTGTGCAATTTGTCAATTGGAAATTGGGAGATTGGAAATTGAGAGATTGGAAACTTGCTCTTTAATGACATTGAATCAATAGTAGAATAAGAGTGAAATTTTATGTGCAATTTGTGCTAGGGGTGAGTTTTTCTAAGCAGGAGAGGAAAACATGTCTTTTACATTCACGTGAATGCACTCGACAAGTTCAGCGGAGTGAGGAAAGGCCTTACAACCTTGAATGACTTAATGCTCACCATGTGATGTTGAGGTATAGAACTCAACAAGAGCTTAAAGATTGACGAATCGCTATAAATGAATTTTGTATTCTATTGTGCTATTTTCATTACATTGTTCACCAAATCCATTTGAGAAATAGCTTCAGAGCCGACTCAAGCGGTAGAACTTCACGAAAATTGCCTGGTTTTGCTTCGGCTTCAGCACTAGCCAATGTAGTTAATGTACGAAAATTAGGCTTTTTTCCATTATATGCTAATAGTGTAGGATTCACTCGATATGGGGGTAATGTAGAATTGGCAAATTGTCATAGGCTAGAAATCAAAAGCGAAATTGCAACAGACATACACCATGCCTAAGGCTACAAATCAAAAGCTGCAGACAACTTCATGAAGCTGCCATGATTCTTTTTCTTCTCGGCTTTTACGGTTTAGGATTGGAACTCCCATGATTCTTTTTCTTCTAACATGAAACTACAACACCATTCCCTGGTTGCAAGTTGTGAATTGTCTATGGCTATGAAACCTTGGACACCTATTAGCTCAATTGGTAGAGCATTTGTGTTATTACACAAAATGTGGGTTCAAATCCCACATAGGCTGAAAACAAAACTAAAAACATGCATAAAAGTTGGTCGAATAAGTGTAGTTGCTAACAAGTTCGGTCTAGGATAGAACAAGTGTCGTTACTAGCAAGACATGAGCGTAAAAGTTGAGGGAAGTTTATTTTTGAGCAGCCAAGACTACGGACATGTCCTAAAAGTTAAAGACTTGCGTAAAACTTGGAGGCAATGCGGTTTGAGGCTATGAAGACCTTGGACATGTCCTAAAAGCATACAAGGAAGATGATTCATGAAGAAAAGGTTATACCATATAGGAAAGAGCAAAGTGTCATGCCCTCCAGGTTCGATCTAGGCTAGAACAAGTCCAGTTAGTAAGACATGCACGTAAAAATTGAAGGAAGTTCATTTTGGAGCGACCAAGGCTATAGACACGCCTAAAATGAAGTTAGGAAGTTTATACCATTAGGAACTCAATATGCTTTGAAATTGGAACCCTTGGTTTAACTACTCTTTTCTCCATGATATAACCTTCCTAACTTCATTTTAGGCGTGTCCACGACCACGATCGCAAAATGAACTTCCGTCAACTTTAACGCTCATGTCTTGCTAGCAAATGCACTTGTTACGGTCTAAACTGGACTTGCTTAGCAACTACACTTCTTTAGTGGAGGGCATATCCACCAACAGATCGAACTTGCTAGCAACTTGCCCATATGCGGCTTGCCCGGATAGATGCTTTTTGATACTATGATCAATCAAACTCTACGTTTGTTGCTCTTCAAATTGTTGATAGTAAGTCCGCACATTTTCCTTGTGCTTGTAACTCGCATTATGTTGCTTCCAAACGGAAGGCCGACAACGACAAAAATGTGTCATCATGCATATTACTATTTTTCAAAAATTTAGTAAATACAAATGGCATATTATCAAACATCAACAACCACTTCCTTCGAATAAATTCAAACATGAAAACAATGACCATCATTGTATCCTTTCGCTCACAAGTGCTTTACACTTGGCTTTGGAGAAAACATCATTGTAACATTGAGCTACTGCAAGTTTTATGCAAGTCTTTAGAGGTTTATGTCATACCAACACAAATAGCCTAAATGGGATTTGAACCCACATCTCCATGCTACTCGCATGTTGCTCTACCCTTGAGCTATTAGGCTAATGATACAAACTCCTTTCGATTTGCTAACAAAATTAAGTTCATGAGTGATGAGTTACAATCATCACCATAGCTCCCTTCAATTTGCTAAAGGAATTTTGCTCATCGGTTTCAGCCATCACCACAACTCCTTTTGTTCAATTCACCAATTTCGGATATCACAAATTTCAATCACCACCGGAACTACTTTCAATTTGCCAAAGCAATTATGCTAATCGATGTCGAGTCATCACCACAACTCCTTTCATTCGGTTCACCAATTTCGGATATCACAAATTTCAGTCATCACTATAAATCTTTTCAAATCGGAGACACATTTCAATTTATCGGTTTCAATCATCTCCAGTACCAAGTAAACAACACAATTAAATTCACTACTGCCAATTTGTATCATCTCCTAACAAATTGAATCAAAAGAAGCTATAATTTTTTTCGACAGAGAGACATAGAGAGGGGATCGAAGAGAGAGATATTGAGTGCATAACAAAACCAAACTCGAGCAAATGAAGAAAGAAAAATTAATAGAACCAAACTCAGCAAATGAAAAAAGAAAAATTAGGCATGAATTATACAAAACCTAAATCGATTTTGGGAAATAGAAAGAGATAACTCGACTAATTGAAAACCTAGGGTTTGAAAGATAATAGTCATGGATTCGGGAGGGTACGGAGTCGAGATGGCCCTAAGATAAGAGAGAGAGAGAGAGAGAGAGAGAGAGAGAGAGAGAGAGAGAGAGAGAGAAAGAGAGAAAATAGAGGGGAAAGGATACTCACCGAGCCATGGATTTGGGATGCGGAGGGCGAACGACGGCGAGATGAGAGAGAGAGAGAGCAAGCGTGAGCCGAGAGAGGTTCTTGCGAGAGATAGAGAGAATCCAACGAGAGAGACTCCGCGAGTGCGGCGAGAGGAGCAAAGAGAGAGAGAGGAGTGTGCGAGAGGTTTTAGAGCGAGAGAGAGAGAGAGAGAGAGAAGAGGGGGTGAAGACTAGCGGAGCAGAAATGAGGAGGGGTTCTCGACCCCTTCCTAACATTTTGTGTTTTTTCTTTTTCTTAATAAAAATATCCCTTTTATTTCGATCGTTGAATTTTAATGGAAGTGTAACACCCCTAGACCCACCCTAGGAGTATTACATGCCGGGGTTCCCGAGAGGAACCCCTAAGGCTGCATAAGATCTCAACTTGGGGTTAATAACCCTTTATTGGATTGGCGGAAGCGTAATTCTAGGTTTTCAAAGGGTTTTCTGGAAATTTCGGCAGAGTTTCCTCTGTAAGCTGGCTAAACCCATAGGCTTAAAGCCTTAACCCTGCACGAAACACAATCTAAAACTCAACGAGCCACACGCTCGGAGAAACACAACACAACTCAACGAGTCACACGCTCGGAGTAACACAACACAACTCAACGAGCCACACGCTCGGAGTATTCACATAGGGCTTTTACATTCATAATCAAACTTAAGTTCACAGTACAACCAGTCTTTACAAACATGAAAAACATAAAGTACAGAGAAGTCCGGAGAAGTCCTATCCGATGGTTCGCTTCTTCTAATAGCCAAAAGCAACTCCAGGAGTCTTAACTTCTGCACCTGAAATGTTGGTGATGTCATGAGCTCACTAGCCCAGTGAATAACCCAAACCCAACCCCGGTTACACTTTGCACATTAGTTCATTAACAAACACACGTAAGTTCACAATTCATTCATGACATGCGATTCAAATCAAATACGCTTAAGACATGCGAGATTCTAAACTTACCAACTTGCCGAGAATCATATGACATCACTTATTCATGAATTCAATTAAACATGCATCATTCGTCTTTCTATGCAAGTAAATCATATAATCACTCATCATGCAATTCATTCATCACGTAAATCATATCTTAGTTCTTATGGCACACATTTCTTATGAAAACAGGATTCGATTTTCTTCTTATTCTTCTTCTTGAGTTCAATCATGCATTCCATAAATCATCGATTCGCTCTTTCTCGGTTCGATATGCACGATCATTCGTTTCTTCATATCGTACTTCTTTTAAGTTTTCTTAGTTCGAATGGAAAGAAGATTTATGCACTGCTCTAAAGACCCAGTTCTTGGAGCCAAAACAATTCGTGGGCTCAGTTCACGGAGGCATACAATTCGTGGCCTCGAGGCATAACAATTCGTGGCCTCGAGGCAGCCTCCCATCCCTGAAGGACGCATACTGTCAATTCTTAGTGGAAGCAATTCAATTCGTGGCTTCGGGTTGACGAGACACTTCTATGGCCATAGCTTCAGAGGGTTCTTTAATTCGTGGGGTCTTAGATCAATAACACAATCCTTTCTCCCTTCTTTAGTTCTTTAAGTTTCTTATCTTCTTATTACTTATACATAAGAAATACTTAATTCATATAATTCATGCTTAGCACGTTCATGCGTAACTTCTTCAAAACAAGCAATTCACATAAGCAAGTTTCAACTCAAACTCAATCAATTCATTTCACATACGCATGCTTATGCCATTCATACTCAATGTAATTTAGGATAACACATAATCACATAAACATGCCAACTAGGATTCCTAATCAACGAACTTATCGTTTTCATGATCGCGTATCATCGCGTATAAGTAATTTATGGTTCTATAACTTTCCTTAATCGACATATATCTTTTAATCTAGCCATAAAGCTTCTTAAATCTCAGCTCATAATTCAGTTACTCACTTAATTCTGATTTTGCTCAAAACAGGACATTTTCACATAAAATTGCATATCTCCCAATCTACTCATCCAATGCATACCAAATTTTACAGGAAATTCTCATAAATCATCAGAAAGCTGCAGTAAAAGTTTCAGGAAATTTCGAGCTACACATGACTTCACAGACAATTCGGACAGCATGCTTAATTCACTGAAAAATCTGCATACTGAAGTCATGATGTTCAATTTCTTGATTTTTCTCCATAATTCTGTTCAAGCTAACTCTCACTAAATTCTCAATCACATCATGCTCAATAATCGTGTTCAAACAATGCTCAAATATCATTAAATTAGATGAACTATGCATAAATTCGCAACATGCTTTTCGATTCATGAGTTGCTAGTTTAGTGAATTTAGGCCTCTAGCTTCTTCAATTAACTTAGGGTTTCCAATTTCATGAATCAATTCCAAGTTTCATCCACCTAATTCATTTTATTCTAGAGGATGAATTCAGATTACTCACCTTAAATTCTTAGAGGTTCTAAGAATTCAGTTTTACAGGGTTTCGGATTGGGTTTTGATTTCTCTTACGCCTTTCAATTTCTAGTCTAACTTCTGCTCTTTCAACCCTTCTTCTTCTTCCTCTCGCTGCCTCGGTCCCGGTCTCCGACTTCCCTGTTTCGGTCCGATTCGGGTCCCCTTCGTCCCCCTCTTCGCGCTCACCGGCCGTCGGCCGCTGTTCCGTGCCCACCGACCGCCTTCCTCGGCCCTCGCGTTCGCTGGCCGCGGAACCCCTTCGGTCCCCTCGTTCGCTCGGCCTCTCTGCTCTTCCCTTTCTTCGTTCGCTCGGCCTCCCGAGCTCTTGCTCTCCCTTCGCCTACCGGCGGCGGCGTCCTCGCCGTTCGGGCGGCCGCGGCCGCCGGCTCTCGTGCTTCGTCCCTCTCTCGCTTTCCCTTGCTCCCTCTCGCTTTCCCTGTCTCTGCTTCTTTCCCTGCTTTAGCTACGCTTCTTCGTTCCTCCTCTTGTTCCCAATCCTAATTTCTCTCTCCTCTTTAGCTAATTACACATAATGGGTCGGTGTTTCCTTCCAATTGGACCCTTAGTTCATTACTTCTTTCTTTGCCAACACAATGCCACTCATCCTTCAATTCCCATTTCTTTTTTTTTTTTTTTAGCTTAGTTGGGCCCAACTTCAACTTTAATAAGCCCAATTTAAGTTGGCCCAAGCTCGGGTTTCGGTTCTCGGGTTTCTAATTCCGACTCGGAAAAATTCTAATAATTCACTACCGAGCAAGCACACGAAATTTCGGGGTCTCACGGAAGGTTCGGATCAAAAGTGCTCACCTAAAATTGGAGTTCACCTAAAGGGAGGGCTCACTCGAACCCTCCCATATATATAGCAAGCAGAAATAAGGAGGGGTTCTTGACCCCTTCCAAACATTTTGTATTTTTTCTTTTTCTTAATAAAAATATCCCTTTTATTTCGATCGTTGAATTTTAATGGAAGGTTCGGATTAAAAGTGCTTCACCTAAAATTGGAGCTCACCAAAAGGGAGAGCTCATATATATATATATATATATATATATATATATATATATATATATATATATAAGGATAAGAGGAGGGGATAAAGTGAGAGTGAGAGGATTAAATCTCAACCATTCATTTCAAAACTAAGGGTTAAGATTAAAACAAAGTTATTTTTATCATTCGTGGGTGTAAAATATAAATTTTTGATTTGAGGTTTAACATGCCCTAGATTAGATGCATTTGGGGTAGGGTTTTCATAAATTCGGCGGCTTTCTTTGTTGGAAAAATGAAAAAGGTAATGAGGTGTGGTGGTTTTAAGGTGACATAGTGGAGGAGGAAGTAATTAAGGTTTTTATTTGATAGATTAATCTCAGTCACTCATTTTAATCCAATGGTCCATATTTAATCATCTAACTCTCACCCTATTCCTCTTCTCCGATTAGATACATCCCCATATATATATATATATATATATATATATATATATATTTAATGAGAGGAAAGGAACAGGGTGAAAGTGTGAGGATGAAATATGTGTCATTGGATTAAAATGAGTGGCTTAGATTAATCTAACAAATAGAAAACCCTAATTACTTCCTTCTCCACTATGTCACCCTAAAATTAGCACACCGCATTGCTTTCTTTATTTTTCCAGCAACAAAGCCGCCGAATTTATGCAAACCCAACCCCAAATGCATCTAATTTAAGGCATGTTGAACCCCAAATTAAAAATTCATATCTTACACCTACAAATGATAGAAAATAACTTTATTTTAATCTTAACCCTTAAATTTGAAATGAATGGTTGAGTTTTAATCCTCTTACTCTCACTCTATCCTCTCCTCTCATTTGATACAATCCCTATACATACATACATACATACATACATACATATATATATATATATATATATATATATATATATAAAATCATTAAAAAAATTTAAAATAATAAATTAAATAATATCTACATAGCATAGGATGACTATTCATTTAATTGGGCATAATAGTTAAACATTCTTGATTTTTTGGGCAATTTGGGGATGATATTTTAAAAAATGAATTCAATATATCAACAACGAAACATTGACAAAATGTTGTTATAGTATTTCCTTCCACAAAGAAATGAAATGTTTAACACTCAAATAAGAAGTAAAGGAATATCTCAATGTGACATCTTGCATTGACAAATTTAAGTGTCTTCAAGTAATTACAGATCTCAGGCTAATAATACTTTATTCACTTAAAAGTTTTGCTATTAGGTCCATCACTTATAGTTGTTTCCAAGTTGTAACCATTTTCCTCAAGTATAAAATTATCCATCTTCACAATACACCATCAAGTAATGATCCACCTCTAATATGCAAGGAATTAGTCACCTTCTAATTTGAAAATAGAGAAATAATACATTTCAATATAAGAATTAGGAAATATCACCCCTCTCCCCACCCCAATTTTAAAAAAAAAAACAAATTGAGAAAAATCACACCACCAAAAATTCTTAAATTGGAATGCATTATTTCTCTTTTTCGTAAACTTTTGGAATAATGTATTTTTTCCTTACAAAATTAACATGATCAATGTAGTTGCTACAAGTGAAAAGAAAATTTAGTCCAAAAAGATACAACAATGAATCAATGGTTGCAACTTAGATAATGACAATATGTATTAAACAATGCGAAGCTTTATGTTTGTCAAAAAGCGTGACCTTTTATTTTTGATGGAACATATCATTCCCAAAACCCCCTTTCAACCAATAGGAAAAAGAAAAAAGAAATAATTGCTAAGATTATTGACCAATTATCAAGGTACTAAATTACAAAAAAAAAAAAAAAAAGATGGTATAAAAAACTACCAAGCAAAAAAATACCCAAAATATACCTAAAAATAAAATAAAAATATGATTTATTAAATTGAATAGTTTTAAACCATAAGTAATTAATTTTAATATATTTTGAAGTTCCTCTACTCAGCCCAAGTTAAATTTTATTATTTTGCAAATATGTACCTATCTGTCATTCGCCCTTGTCAATCTGTTCATAGCATAGCCAACATAAACTTTAAGTTGTAGCCTACTACACATGTACAAACTATATCTTCTGGTTCAGGCTAATTTTTGTAAAATTTATCCAAAATCAGATTTGGATAAAAATAAAGAGAGTTGTTGCATAATATCTCTTTTATACACCTTTATTTTGCTATTGAGCATTTCAAACTGTACCTTATCGTATTTTTTTTTTTTGAAAAAACAACTATACCCTATCTCAAAAAAAAAAGGGAGCTAATAATGTTCCTCTCTCATGCTGCCATGCCCTATGTAGTAGCAATTCTACATAAAACAAAATTGGAATACCTTCTACTCATACACCTATCTCAATATAGAAGAATGTCAAAATAACATACCAACTTTCAAAAATTTAAACTTGCAAATGTTATTTGCAACTTGAATAATTACATGAAAATAGAAAAGGCATCTAATGAAACTCTTGTACAGGTGTTATAATCCAAATAAAAATCTCAATTGAAATAGTAATTACGTGACATATATATAGCAAAAAAACTGAAAACTACCATCCCTTTGGTGTCATACTATTACTATTGTAGCCATAACTTAAAAATACAGAATATTTTATATGCTTTCGGAGTACCTACTTTTCGTTATATGTTATGAGATGGTTTTATGGGTCTAATCTTCTTTTCTCTCTTGAAAGTATATGCTCCTGAAATATTTCAAAATTTGTATTAAAAATATAGCAAAATAGCAAGAGAAATCTAAACCGTCATTGCCATCCATCCATCAAATAAAGAGAACAATTTAACAATATTCATCATTAAGAGCCGAAACAAAAATGGATCAAAAATATGAAACAAACAAATAACGAAGTAGACAGTTATTGGACGTGTGTAAATTAGGAACTTAAACAAAAGAGCAGTTTTTTTATTCAGGAGGAGGAGCGACTTAACACCAAATAAAGTGATAGCATTTGACATCCTATTCCCTTCCCCCAAAAAACTATCAAAACATAAAATAAATAACTTACGAAGTAAATAGTCATTAAACATGTAAATTGAGAAGTCGGAGAGGGAGGGACAGGAGTATATGGTAGACTCTTACCATCAACCTTAATATTGCGTATTACCATGCTAGGAGCTTCCTGAAGTTTTGAGTGTTTTGAAGGAGTGGATAATATTATATCATGTTGTGACTATTGCTATTAATTTAGTGTGTTTCAATTATTTTTTCCCAATTATGTGTAACTGGAGGGGAAGGGGGAAAGGGGGAGGGGGTGGGAAGAGAGAGAGAGGGGGCGGGTCTTCATGTTTAACTGAAAAGGGAGGGGAAGAGAGAATTAGACGGTTACTGGTGAGAAAGGGGAGGAGAGAGAGGGTGAGGTAAGAAAAATAATTAGAATGTTGTTATGGTAGTTATCGTCCTAGTATAATCATTATAATTAAACGAATTTTATATGTGTAATATTTAGATCTTTGACTATTTATTATTTATATATTAAATAAAATTAAATAATATTTTTATTAAATAAATAATTATTAAAAAATTACAATCTTTAAAATTTGTTTGTTTGGTCCAAATTTATGCTATTGGGGAAAAAGCCTAAGAACCTTAACCCCATCCCCCGACTAATTTCATAGCCATTAAAGTCGGTCAACTTGCCGTCAACCATGAAATTCGGCGACTAAAATCGCTTCTCCGGCAACCTTGATTTTGCGTCACCATTGAAACCGACTGTCTTTGTTCGGTTATGGAGCCACCAACCTCTGTCCAGCTCTCTCTATACGCTCTGTTTCCAGTCTCCTTTCTCCTCCACCTCTATTCAAGCCACCAAAAACCAGCAGCTCAAGCCACCTCGCCAACGTCGGTGACAACTTTAAATTTGACGACTGATTCATATGGAGCCACCAACTTCATTTTCTGGCGTTTGAATATGCCATTGTTTTTTGCGAATAAAAGTGAGGAGCACTGGCATTATGGTTCAGACGGTGACGCTGGCAATTGACTCGTTCAATTATTAGGGATCACTCGTTTAATCGTTGGGCGACGACGGCTGTCTAGACCGCAAACCCTAGCCGCCGCCCAGCCCCCAGCCGCCGTACGAAGGAAACTACTAGAGACCACTAAAGTAAGGACTTGGGGAGATGAAATTGCTGTAAATCTGGGCTAGTCGATGCAATTTCGAGTTGGACTAACTCCTCTTCGTCCATTGGGGCATCGCTGGCAGGTGCGACTCGTCGGCGTTCGTGGTCGGCCTTCTTTTCGATGCAGGTGTCCCGGGCTAATTCCCAAGGTCGCCTTGAAAAAGTAGTTGCGAGACTTGCCCAGATTCACTTACAAGCTAACACTACCTTCTGACGAAATTTTCCGGTATAGTCATCGGTGTTGACGACCGGTACATTCACTGAAGATTGCTGCCATTAATGGTGAAAGAGAAAGAGTAGGGGAAGGGGACTAAGGCTTTTGTCCGGTGGCCAAGGCTTTTTTTTCAATAAAGGGTTAGTAATTAAAAACCAAACAAAAACATAATTCTTTTGAAAAACAAATTTTAATTAGGAAATATACTTTTTAAGGTAATTATTTCTAAGAAAAAAATTAAATGGTTCTGATCTATTTAATACACATGTACGATGGAGATTCATTATAATTATGCTGATTGTTGTGATTGTAGTATATTGATAATCACTATATAACTTTTTGCAAATAATTAATGATTAAGATGAAATTTTAAAATCTAATCAAAGACAAAAAAATGCACATAACTCTTAAAATTAAGGAGACGAGAGTCAACTTAACTCTTCTATTATATATTAACTAGCTAAGACTCACGCGTTGCCTCGTAATTAAATTTTTTCCCTAGTTCATTCAATCTAAATATATTTATTTATTCGGATTGAAATAATATGATGGACGAAATGTTTGAAATAGATGATGAATATCATTGAACAACATTAGATAACAGAGTAGCACTTTTATAAATACCCAAGTTTCCGAAGTCACTTCGATTGAAAAGTGATTAGGAGATGAGGGTCGAGAGGAATGACTAATCATAAAATAGGCTAAAAATTTAGAAATCGGGGATAAAACACTCAAGACCAAATGTTTCCAATTAGTTTCAAAAAGGAAAGGGAAGCAAACACCTAATAAAAAATCATCATTGCATTAGCATCCCGAGTACTCAGTGCTCAACATTAGTTACTCTCTTACAATTCAACCCCACATCCAAAAAATTAGTAATTATTTTAGAAACCCACAAACCCCTTAACCCACATACATCCATACATATACCACTTCAAAAATAATAAAGGAAAAAGGACAAAATCCTACAAAGTGTGATTCTTTCGAAATCGCTAATCTAAAGCAATGTGATTTGCAGCAGTAGGCCAATCTTTAAACCATATTTCAGATCACAACATTAAATAACTTAGAACTGAATAAAAAGAACACTAAAAAATAGATCAAATTACGGGTAAATCAAGAATACCAGACAAATTTTTGCTTACTTGGCTCAATAAAAAATACTCAAAAATAGATCAAAGTAAAGATAAAATTACTTGGACAATACCACAAAAGTATAAAAGAAGAATCTAAATCCAATCCATAGCAGGATAATAGTTACGAGTCTTCAATAATAAACTGAAACAAATACAATGTTGATACACACTTTGGCAAAAAGTACATTATTTGCTAGCTAGTTTATAATTGCAAAAAAATACCCACAAATCGAAACTAAAATCAAAATCTTAGTCAATCAAGCCTATTATAAATACCATAAACCTTGAATTTTCTTACTCGGATCGTCAATCTTTTTTTTTAGAATTGGAGGCTTTGGTCCATCACTGGAGGATATTCCTTATACAAACGAGCACTCAAACGTCGAAGTAATTTTATGACAGCCCCAATTACTCTAAAAGTTATACATTGCTCCATGAGAGATTTACGGTTATGTATCATTTTAATTTATAATTATTTTTTTATCAATGTTTTTACACTTAAGTTATTTGATTGACAATTATACCCCTATCTCACATCTTCTCTCTCCTCCTCCTTCTTCTCTCTTTCTCCTCCTCTCTCCTTGTTAGTTTCTCTCTCTTCCCCCTTTACGTCGATCTGTTTCTCTCTCTACCTCTTCTCTCTTATATATATTTTTATTTTTTTGAATAAAAACAAAAATTATTTCACATTTTCAAATTTATTGTATTATTAAAAAATTTTATAAAAATTTAAAATTTAAAATTTTTAGTTTTAGATTTTTCTTATTTTAGTTAAAATTATTTTGATTGAAAAAATATGAAAATATTTTATTTGAATCCTAAACCTTAGTTACTCAATTTGAAATATTAAATTCATAAAATTAAGCATAAACAGTCATCTCGAATAACATAAAAATTAATCTTGAGATAACATCATGGTTAACCACGAATGACTATTTATGTTAAAATTTATTAGTATAATATTTCAAGGTGAGTATTTAAGGTTTGGAATTTAAACAACATTTTCATATTTTTTCAGTCAAAATAATTTTAATTGAAGCAAGAAAAAATTAAAATAGAAAAATTTTAATTTCATAATAATAAACTGAAAAATCCCCCCAAATGGGGAACGACTCTAGGATCGGGACAAAAATCGGTCCCTAGGCGGGGACGGGGACGGGACTCGGGGGGAATTTTGGCCCCGTCCCCTGCTCGTTCCTCGTGTCCACTTGTCCACTTTAGTAAATTTTATATACAAAGCTATTTTCGTAATATTACATCACTTTCTAACCTAGCTATAAATGCTAACTATCACCCTAACCGCTCCACTCTCTCTCCTCTCTCTCTCCAGTCTGCATCTAGAATTGGAAGATTTCCAATAATTGAGATTCTCTCTCCTCTTCACTCTTCCCTCCCTCCCTCCTCTCTTATCTCTCTCTCCATCTCTAAGCATTTGGAACTTGAAGAACACTTTCCAGTTGTTGAGATGTGCCACTAGGCATGCATTCTCTCTCCTCTTCACTTCAGTTTCTCTCTTTCTTTCTCTCTCTCTCTCTCTCTCAACACTTGAAGCGGGAGGTAATGGTGGTAGATTCGAAACCGGGGTTATGGTACTGAATCCTAATTTTTTAAACCTATTTTTTCAATTATGTAATTAAATTTTCTTATCTATTGTTTAAGTTACTTGCACATGAACAAAAATTTGATGGAGTTTTGGATTTTGTTAGATTTGTTTTTGGGCTAAATTAATTAGGTTAAGTATTTGTTAACAGGGAATGGAGACCCACCGAGGACGGGAACGGGGACGGGGAACAATTTCTTCCCTCGAAGCGGGGCGGGGATGAGGAGGGTATCCCCGACCCCGACCTACCCCATTGTCATCCCTATTCTCATCCCTTCGCTGGTACCACCTCCCCACCTCCTCCTCCTCCTCCTCCTCCTCCTTCCCAACCTCCCTACATCCCATCCCCGCCATTCGGTTCTTTCTCTCCATTCCCAATATCCCACCCCTCCAAGTCAATTCCATCCAAGTCAATTAACATCCGGAGTGAGATAGAGGAGGAGAAAGATAGTGGGGGGGTAGGGAATAGAGAGATGGGAAAGAGAGAATGGGGAAATAAACATTTTAGAGATAAGAAACAAAGAGGATAACGTGAGGGGGACTTTTAAAGATGAGAACTGTAAAAGAAACTGGAGAGAGAGAGAGAGAGAGAGAGAGAGAGAATGACGTGAAGGGAGGGGAGAGACACTACGAGATGAGAATGAGAGGGGATGACGTGAAAGGGGAGAGAGAAAAGGAACTCTAAAAAAAGCTGAGAGAGAGAGAGAGACAGATGTAAAAAGATACTTGTCAGTGAGAGAGATAAAAGAGCGGACGTGGTTTGGTCAATGTGCTTTTTATTTAAATGGTAAAATATAAAAATGGACGAATATGATTAAAATCAACGATTCTAATGCCTCGTTGCTCCGAAATTTACTCCCGTAGAGGTCAACCTTGTTTTACTTTTATAATAATAATAGATAATAGATAGATTTTAAAAAATAAAAAACTATCTAAAAACTACCCCAAAACCCCAATAATATTTTCCCCTTCTCTTCGATGTGCGCTCTCTCTCAACTCCAGTCTCTCCTTTTCTCTTTGTGCCGTTAGGGATGAAATAACTTATATAATTAGTGGTATAATTGGGGATGTTCATTAGTAACTTGTACACGCTACAAGCTTTTAATTTTTGGAGTAAAGAGTAAAGTACTGTGTATGTTCATAACATGACCACAATCTTATTACATAACACTCACTTTAGTGGCCCATTTCATAAAAACAATAACAATCACAATAATAGTAGTAGTAGTACTAATAATAATAATAATAATAATAATAATAATAATAATAAAAACAACAACAACAACAATAATTACAACAACAATAACAATGATGATAATAATAATAATAATAATCACAACAACAACAACAACAACAACAACAATAATAATAATAATAATAATAATAATAATAATAATAATAATAATAATAATAATAATAATAATAATATTATTATTATTATTATTATTATTATTATTATATATTATTATGTCCTCAAACATAAATGAATAGAAAAGAAAGTGAACGAACGTGAAACAAATAAAAATGAATAGAGAGTAGAAATAAATGTTGGTATTTATGTAATTTCAAACAGAGTTCTTGGAGAAAGAGAAAAGGGACGTGAGCACTAGTAGTCGGGCTTTAGGATGAAGTGAGGTGAAAGGCTTTTGAAATTCAAAACATCACCCGTCTAAACCAAGTAAAATGGATCCAAAAGTGGAAACACAAATTGAATGACCGGATCCATATCCAGCCCGATACCCAAAAGATGCTCACCTAATGGTTAGCCCAAAATCAATATTGACCTAGAATAAACAAAAGCTCACTCAAAAGTTTCCACAAAGTGACTTCTTTTTACAAAATAAGTTTATTGGACCAAATTTCGATTGATCCAAGTCAACCTTAATCGAAAATCATCACTCGAACTTGAACCAATTTGACTCTGGTATTGACCGAAACATAACTCCGATTCAAAATTAACCCGACCACGTGCCTACATCCAAATTGAATAACCTATTTTCCATGTCTAATTACCTCCTGTGTCCTCAACAATTCAGCATCGACGAGTGTGATTAAGTATACGTAACCCGTGTAATCCCCTAAATAAGAAAGAATACCTCTTTTGTAGAAATCATAAAATAATTCCGCCTTTATTTCCATCTTTTTTAGCCTCCAAAGCTCAACTTTTGCCTTGCCATCTTTTGTAAAATGCAAGTGTGTGTAATATCATATAACATGATGTCCTCATCCTCAAAATTTTTGATTGTCAATGATGGCCAAAGGATCCTCAAAATTTAAGTAGAGCATAATACTTCTTTTCAATCCTCTTTCATTCTTCCCGTATATTGGCTAAGGATTTGGAACCCCTATTTGCCAATAGAACGTTGGCCTACTTCCACACCGAATATATCAGTATAACCCCTTTAGGGTGTTGATTGAGTATGATAGAACATTCATATTGTCCTCAACCGAAATATAACTTTTAAAAGAAATTATTTTTGATTCAACCATCTCTTATCTATTTCTTGACTTGTCTACTTGAATTTTATATTTAGGATACCATTCAATCACATAATATCTCCAAGTAATTTTATATATTTTTGAGATTCGTGAATAGTAACCAATTCTATACATATCTACTCTACATTTACTTCATATCATTGACATCAAGAAAAAGTACTCACTCATTCCAAGAAAATCAAAATAGATTGCTCCATATTTCATCTTTAAGATCAAAATTTACTAAAATTCATTCATTTAATTCATGTTAGCCTTTCAAGTTTGAGCTTCCATAATATGAGACCAGCTTGGTCTTAACCTAATCGGTTGCAGTAATTTTTGTGTTTCGTGTTAGAATAAAGGGAAAATTCATTTCCATTCCATGTAAAGGGAATAGGTTGTAGACTCTGCTCACAAATATATGCATTATAGGGTCAAGAATAATGCAAAAGTAATTAAAGCCAGATTAATCAATGCTAGGTTTGAGAAATGCCACGTTGTATGCATTAGAACATTTTGTTTCGAGGAATCCCATGAAGTAAAACTCAAAATCATCCATGGGCACTACTGTAAGTGTTTGGAAAAATTATAGAGTATATAAGTTAGCGGTAAGTGAAAATAGGACGTAGATATTGGAGAAGTATTAGGTAAGATAGACAACATAGAAAGGACACCAATTTTACGTAGAAATCCAAATCGGGAGAAAACCATGGGCAAAAAAATGAACTTTCGAATCCACTATAACGAGTGTATGAGACATAGACCTCGAGGAGCATACAAGTGCAAGAAGGTCATATACAAATGGCTAAAATATTTCAAGAGCTTGATAAACACTAAAACTCTCTAAAGAAAAGTTGATAGAAAAGAGAGACATAAGATACTAGATTCTATCAAAGCGCAAATGATAGGACAAAGGTCTCACAAAGAAGTGAGAGAGGCACACAAATTGGCCACAAACAGTGGAAGAAATTGCCACATCGAACACACTCGCAAATCAACCTAATTTATGGACAATAAAAGATAACTCTTTAGGAAGGTGGACACCAACAACCAATCCATTAATTTGATAATAATAGTCCATAAAACTAGGAAACTCTTCAACAACCGAAGCACATGAAGGGCCATATATGGACACCGATTTGGTTGACATGCGGAGCTTTGTTGAAGCAAAACTTCTCTTTTCGAGGCAATAACAATGGTCACAAAGGACATCGTGAGTCTAGGAAAATTCAGCTAAGTAAATGTTACAAGAGAAACTCATGACCAACACATGAGAGAGAGAAAGAAGCATATAAATTAGGTTGAGCATTAGGACACGAAAAGGGAGTTTGGGCCAAAATAACCCAACATTAAGTATTTTTGTGATATCTTCTTTGCATTTAGGATTTGGTTGATTCACTAGATCTATCTCAATGGGATGGCTTATAGTTTTGTCCCTTTTTCTTAGGATGTTTGGGGCCAAGGCAGGGAGGAGACATAAAAGTATAAGCAACAATAAGAGGAGAAAAACATAACACACAAAGAAACCAAAGAAAACATCAAAAATCAAGGAACCAGGAGCTAGGCGGTCGGCTTAGGCCGTGCCGGACAACACGGTCGACTGTGTTGGCCGCTGCCACCTAACTTACGTGTTTCTGTTTGAAAATTGTTGTACATGTTTATTTATCAAAAATCATATAATTGCTTGCAGTATAAAATGGATCCTTCCCAAAGTATAAAAATATCGAGGGGACGAACAATGATGAACAAGGAGAAGTTGATCCGGAGTAGAGAAGATCTAACTCTCCTTCCACTGGTGGAATTTGATAGGCACGAAAACGTTGTAGGTGATCACAGAGCTCGCTTTATGAGCTATGTTGGTGCTGCAACCCGCACATACGTGAACATGACCTACGTAAGTTGGGCCACGATCCCTAATTCCGTTAAGGACAACCTTTGGAATGATATTCGAGTGAATGCACTACATCTCAACTTAGTATTACACTTATCATAAATGGTTAATATATATGTACTAATGCATGTCGTTCTTGTGTTTTAGAAAACGTTCATCTTGGATGTTAAAGAATATGACATCTCCTTGGTTAAACACAAGACCCTTATGTCGGTGGCGAAAAAGTTTATAAACTTTAAATATCGCATTGCCCCTATATGGGTCTACAAAACAAAGCGAGATAAAACAAGAAGGTAGACGATGTGAGGTCTACAACTTCATCACCGAGGAGGACTAGAGGACGTTTGAAGCATATGTCTTCTCTCCGGAACACATGGTAATTTATCATCATTTGTTATCTTTTTTTTTATTTAAGTCTTATGTACTAAAATTTTTGTTGTTTTAATTACTTGCGCAGGTACTAGGTGAAGCCAACCGGAAGAGGATTAAGAGCAATGCGTATCCCCATGTGATGTCCCATGGGGGATACGTGAAGTTGGAGGAGAAGGTGTACAAGTAGAAGCTTGAACAACTTCAAAGCACATCCGATGAAGGTTCCATCACAAACACTTTCTCTATGACCGAAGTAAAATCTATTGTGCAGCGACTCGTGAGTTTTTTTTTACTATTTCCTTTATTTATTTTGAGAACTTATTGGTTTTAATATTATGAATTGTGAAATGATAATTTATTTCCTTTTACAAGAGTCTTTGTCACAAACATCAATTTCGTGTGTCGCTGACACCATCGGGAGGAGGGATAAGCTAGCTTTGGCCCTAGCAAGAGATGAGCATCCCGGTCGTGTTCAAGCCATCGGTGGGAGGGTGGTCATAGTTGAGCACTTCGGGGCTAGGAAGAAGCACCCCGTCACTTCTAACCAAGCGTATATGCAGGCCGAAATGGTCGAAATGAGGTCCTAAATGGAGTTCAACGAGTCCCAAATGGCTGGCCAAGTGGAACATACGAGGGATTAGATGCGAGGCTTGTATGGCGTACTTCACCAAGATGGGTATGAAGGCATTCGACATACCCATGTGGGATTTGCGTCCATTCTCACCCCAAACACCGGCGGCGCGAACGCAAGCTCACCCATTGACCAATTCGAACTTATGGTGGAGGTAATTCAGATTTTGCAACCCAATTATATTTACATGCATATTCATATTTTGACTAATTGGTTGTATAATATTGCTTGAATGAATGGTGTATATTGTGTGGTTGTTGTGGAACTCCGACATGTGGTCGTTGAGTAATTACTTATAATATATTTTTGTTGTTTCGGATAAGGGTCGTTATTTAAATGCATGTTTATATTTTGACTAATTGGGTGTATAATATTGTTGAATGAATGGTTTATATTGTGTGGTTGTTGTGGAACTCCAGCGTGTAGTCGTTGAGTAATTACTTATAGTATGTTTTTGTTGTTTCGAACGTGGCCATTATTTATATTTTGACTAATTGGGTGTATAAAATTGTTGAATGAATGGTGTATATTGTGTGGTTGTAGAACTCCAGCGTTGTGGTTGTTGAGTAATTACTTATAGTATGTTTTTGTTGTTTTAGATGAAGGTCTTTATCACTGGGAAAATGTTTACTTTTAAGGGAAACTCTATCCGTTTATTTTCAAGATTCTTAGATAGTTTAACTTCTATGTCAAGGGTTATCCCATGATTCTAATTGTTTTGCTTATTCTTATGCGGCGGCGAAGTGCAAGCTAGGTTCTCATCACCCTCCCCTAGAGCATGTTGTGGCATCGGGTGTTGTTTTCCGGTGGAGGCTAGTTACTCTTGTTCACGGGGCACCCCTTTTAGCCGATCAGGTGAGGGTGAGTGTGAGATAAGTTATGCAAAGGAAAGGCGACTGTGAGTTGTCAATTCGGGCATAAGAGCTCCACACTCTGTTGACAACACTGTCAACAACTTCGTTGGTTGGCCCAAAAGTTTGGTCATCCTCTATACTGTAATTAATTTTCTAAAATGTTAGATTTAGTTATTGTTAATATCACGTATATATATTTTTAATTTTTGTATTGATTATTCACTAGGATATCGGGGACAGATTCGAGAGTGGGATGAAAGGCACTTCATCTTCCTCGGTTGGCATAAGCAAGTATTCGGCGGCGCCCATTCGTCGTCTAAAGAAGTCTTCTCTCGTATCCATTGATGAGTCGCGTATGGATTGGTGTGCTACTCTACAAAGTTATGTGAAGACTTTATCAGCAGAAAAATCGCTCCCATTCAGCGCGCTGGTTCACGTGTTTGGGCAATGTGAAGGGGATAATGAGGACATGACCTTTTTTGTCTTCCAGGATGACATACTGCAATTTTGGAGATGCAAGAGATCGATGCATCCGCTATTATGATTGGCATTATGTGAGTTACTATATTCATAAATTCTTTTTTTAACTATTAGTTTTAATTTCTAACTACATACAATTAATATGTAAGGTGGTTGCATGAGATGGGAAACGAGCTCATCTAGTTTCTCAACCCCAATTCCATTCAAGGATTGGGCGAAACAAAATGAATGAGCCGACTATATTTTTAAAGTCATGAAACATAATGCGCACTCCAAGAAATATTTCTTGGCCTTGTTCATTGAGGGATAAGTGTCATGAAAGATACAATTAAAGTTTTTATGGTGTTTTACATACTTATAAATGTGTTATTTGTGTCAGTGTAGCCAACATTGGATGCTTGCTTGCCATATTTGCCAGGGACAATGTTGCGTATCGGCTTGATCCTCTAGGTAATATCGTGAAGAAAGATATCAAGAACATACTCGACACGTGAGTTTATACATTAATCATTTTATGCTTTTTTGTTAATTAGTATTCTTTTCAATTGTATGTCTAATTTGAATTTTATTTTTCCGATTGAAAAATAGTGCTCTAGCACATTATTATTGTAAGGGAGGCTTGAGAGACTTACATATGAAACCAAATCCACAAATTGTCTCCAGTAATGAGTGAGGTTCTTTTGCTTAGAGTCCGCTTTATTAATTGTTTTCATTTCATATTTCTTGCTAGCTACATAAAGTATGTACTAATTAATTCAAATTGTGTTGAGAATCTATTTTACTTAATATAGTTCCATAAACAACTAGGGAGCATAGAGTGCGGCTTCTATGTTCTCTAGTACATGAAAGAGATTGTGACCTAACTCGATGTAAATGAATCTACTCCAAAGAGGTACTTACACTTGCACTTGTATTCGATTATGATTTTTTTAATGTTCTGTTTTTAGCTTGGTTAAAACAAGCACTTGACTTAATTAATTAATATGTCTTTTACTGTATTGGTCACAATATTTCCCGTGAAAGATGTCCCTCACTCCCTATGCGGATGATGTGCTCAACGAGTTAAGACAAAGTTAGGCAAAGTTTGTTTATAAACGTATAAAGACATAGATATATATATATATATATATATATATATATATATATATATATATATATATATATTTACACTTATTCTTCATTATTTGATTGGTCAAATTTGTGATTTTAATAGTCATACGGTTATAGGTATATATGTACATAGGTATACAATTACATAAGTATATATTTATATAGGTATAATATATATTTTTACACTTGTCTTTTTATATGTACCATATACAAATGTATGATGAATCTCCTGATTTGTATACATTTTGGTCAAGACTGTTGGATTGTGGTTTGTATATACCGAAAGAGTTTGTAAATGGTTGTATATATTGTTATTTTGTACTCGTACAGGGGACAAGCAAACACAATAAAAATTATAAAAAAATTCAGACTTATTACTACGGTTCCTAAGGAAGAACCTTAGTAATAGGTCTCGACTGGACCTATGACGACAGTTCTCTTGAAGAACCGTCGTTATAGGTCATCCTATGATGATGGTTCTTTTGAATAACCGCCGTTATAGGTCCACCTATGATGACAGATTCACTTGTAAAACCGTCATTATATGTGGACCTATAACGACGGTTCTCGAGAAGAACCATCGTCATAAGCTTTTTATTTTACTACGGTTTTGAACTGTATTCAAAGATGCCTACCTACAATGACAGCCACATACGGGACGCTCGATAACCAGTAGTTAAAGGTCATTTTGAACCATAGTGAAAAGTGGTTCCTGTAGTAGTGTTGGTTGGTTGCCTATAATACGGGTATTGTTGATTAGACACCATTTATTTAAATAGGCACTTTTTCATAATTTTATTGTGGTTCATTATACTATTATTTGTGATTCTTACTTGTAAAGGATTTTTGCTTGCTTTCACATGACATCTAGAAATAATGATCTATTTCCAAACTACCTGAAAGAGTTTGTAAATGGTTGTATATATTGTTATTTTGTACTGTACGGGGATAAGCAAACACAATAAAAATTATAAAAAAATTCAGACTTATTACTACGGTTCCTAAGGAAGAACCTTAGTAATAGGTCCTGACTAGAACCTATGACGACAGTTCGCTTGAAGAACCGTCGTTATAGGTCATCCTATGATGATGGTTCTTTTGAATAACCGCCGTTATAGGTCCACCTATGATGACGGTTCACTTGTAAAACCGTCATTATATGTGGACCTATAATAACGGTTCCTCGGAAGAGCCATCGTCATAAGCTTTTTATTTTACTACGGTTTTGAACTGTATTCAAAGATGCCTACCTACAATGACAGCCACATACGGGACGCTCGATAACCAGTAGTTAAAGGTCGTTTTGAACCATAGTGAAAAGTGGTTCCTGTAGTAGTGTTGGTTGGTTGCCTATAATATAGGTATTGTTGATTAGACACCATTTATTTAAATAGGCACTTTTTCATAATTTTATTGTGGTTCATTATACTATTATTTGTGATTCTTACTTGTAAAGAATTTTTGCTTGCTTTCACATGACATCCGGAAATAATGATCTGTTTCCAAAGCACATAGAACAACCATTATCAATATAAGCACATAATTCATACTTGTTATATCCTTGTAAACATATGTTTAATGGAATATAAATGCTATTAGGATTGGTCTTAGTGATCTTATATGAGATCTTTATGGTCATATGGTTTAACTCATCTTCATAAATTGGCTCACTAATGGTTCTTGTCTTGTAATCAATGACCTTTCAACCTAAATAGGTGCTTCCATCTATACTTCGTGTTGTAGTTTCAAAATGCATGCCATTTATTTCACTAGTCGTACTAATTGTGCCATCTTCCTTAGTAGATAAGGTCCCTTCTTTCCATTGAGGTATTGTACTCATACTTTTTGTTAAATGAAGTTTTTCCATCCATCCTAATCTACTACTCATACTCCTCAATAGTTGGGGCTTTATGGTTATATTTCCATTCTCATCAATTTTGATAACATAATATTAACTTTTGTTGGATTGGAAAAACTACTAATCTAAGATCTATCAATTTTTATTTCTTATGGATTTTATTTGATTATTTAGATTGTCTGTTTAGGGGTAGGACACTCAAACTTCTCGACTTCTATCATTGTTTTTTAGTTTTAGGATCTATAGTTTTACCCAATTTATAAATAATTTCCTAGAATATTCTTAAAGAATAACCACATCTTTTTATGTCCATTCCTATTGTCTTTATTTTGTGAGATAAGAAATTCTTAACAAATTCATCCGTTAGCCTTACATAATATCTAGGCTGGATATTAAAACCAATTAAGCCATTATACAAATTAGTTTTTATTCCTGTAATTATTATATTATTAAACTTAGTGTGCCTTATATCGCAGAGTAAAGCATAAAGGTCAATATCTTTAGTATAATATTGTAATAGTGTGATATGTACCTAAATATTCCCAACATGGATATATCTATATCTTTTATCCTTACTATGCTTAAGGATGTTATCCCAATTAATGAGATCAACTTCGCCAACATCGTACTCATTGTCTTCCATCATTTCACATGCATATGTTTAAAGATAATTGAGATCACCCAATCTCATTTAACTTCTTCATTTTCATTTTCATTATTTATGACAAAGTTTTCACCATACAAATCTCCTTGGGTCATTTCATTACTTTTCATCATAAAACTATTTTCTTCATATTCATTGTCTACATATTCATCATCCGTGACAATTTCAACAATCTCTTTATTGCTTTTTAATGCAAGGTTGAGTGCTTCATCTTCGTCAAGCTCAATATAGTGTAAACTTCCTAAGGCTTTGATGAGCTTGTTGTTTTTTGTATTTTTACATTCGCTGGCATAATGCCCTATTTCTCCACATTCCCAATACTTACAATTGTTTTTTTTTTCCTGTCGACGATAAGCAGCCTTTCTAAAAAACCTTCTTATTTTGGAATTTTCAATAATTTTGTTATAGTACTTCTCTTGTATTTTTGTCTCTTCGTTTATCAAAACTTTTTTTCTTATAGAACTTTCACTTTCTTCTTCTTTCAGGTTCTTTTGTCCGTTGATGTGGAGGATCTCAACATGCAAGAAAATTGTTTCTTCATGTTCTTTTGCTTCGAATATCTAGGCATTAATTACTAACCCATTTTTTAAAGAAAGATATTCTTGTTCCTAGAATATCTATGACATCTACCTTTTCGGACCATATAACATATTTCTCATTACTTAATGAATTAATGAATTATGGAAGTTTGTCGTAAAATATTCCTAAATTAGTATTATAGTGATCGGTCTTGTAGTAATATAAGCTAAATTCAACTATATAATTCTCTAATGCCACATATCCCATCGTTTCTATGTTATTTATTTTTCTCTGCCCCTCTCTAACCTTTTCTTCAGAATCAATTCTAGTACCTATAAATTCATTTTTAATTTCCTTACATAAAGCTTTAAACATAACAGTTGGGGAATCCATCACTCTCAACTCCTATTTTTCTTCTTCATTTAATGAATCATACCAATTGACAACTATACTTGGGAAAGCTATGTTCAATATAATTAAGGAAATTTCAAGTTGTTCATGTTGTATTAAGGTTTAAGATACTATTCATTCCATATTTCCATTGTTCAAATATTTCTTCTTTATTACGGGCTTCATCTATGTTTAACATATAATTGGTTTGATCTATAGGAGTTAAGTTAATTTCTTCGAATGAATTTTTTTTTTTTTAGGAATGAATCCAAAAGTGAAATTTGTTGTCCTCGCACTTGGGACATACCTTAGTCTAAGAAAATTTGTATTTCTTCTAGATGATTGTTCAAAGTCTTCATATTTGTAAACTAAATTATTCACCAAATTAGATTCAAAATCCTCGACATCATTAAGCTCTTCTTCAACCTCATTAAACTCACCGTTTTCTACAAATTTTTAATACTTCTTATTTAATCTTATTTTTACTTCTTCGATGATAGGATGTCAATTTCATTTAGTTTGATAAGATTATTTGTTGATAGATTTCTTCTTCAAAATGAAGATGATTTACTTCTTCTTTAGAGATATTGAGTATTTCTTATTTGTCAACAATAGCGCTTATCATCTTGTTTAATACTTCTCAATCTTATTCATTCTTAAACATTTTCTGAAGTTTATCTAGGTTATATTCTTTAAACTCCATCTTCTTTTTCGATGATTCTCCAATAGTTGGTTTTTCTTCAATTTTTAAATTTCAGTTTTAGAATTTTGAAATGGGTATTTATGTTGAAAGGAACACTCTTATATATATCAATTGTACTATTACTATGTCTAACTTTGTTAATTAAGGACAGATGAACTACAAATAAGTATTTTTTAATTTCCTTAATCTCAACCTTAATATTCTCTAATTCAATTTTTAACTCCAAAAGTATATCAGTAAAATAGTTTAATTGTGGAACTATAGACATAAATCTTTCAGGAATATGCACAATATGAGGAAACTCGGAATTGGACAAGTAAATAATGCTTTAAGCATTAATTATACTAATTATGAGCATTAGTTATTACTAATTATAATTACTAATATGACAACCTAGGCTCTACTATCAGATAAAATAACTCTCTCAATAATCTCAATACATAATATAACAATAATTATGAAGATAATATAACAAATACAATTACCATAACATTGGTGTCAAACATTAAAAAACTAAAAATTAAGAGTAGCAAACATTGGTGTGTGTGTGTGCGTGCGTATGTATATATATATATATATATATATATATATATATATATATATATATATATATATATATATATATTTATATATATATAACATATCCATTATCGAGAATTAGTGCTCACAATAATAACTAGAAACTATCAATTACTCGTCGTTGGATGTTAACTACCAAGATAATGCCACGTTAGCGCACACCCTTTCTTTCTCCTCCCTCTTTCATGATTTGTTTCTACTTCTCATGCCTAGAAATTTGTCGCCAAAGACCATGGCTCTGAGATCAACAGTGACCACCACTGGGCTCACATGTGATCGAAGAATTTTGATCAAATACAATTACCATAACATTGGTGTCAAACATAAAAAACTAAAAAATTAAGAGTAGCAAACATTGGTGTGTGCGTGTGCGTGCGTATGTATGTATATATATGTATATATATGTATGTATATATATGTATATATATGTATGTATATATATGTATATATATATATAACATATCCATTATCGAGAATTAGTGCTCACAATAATAACTAGAAACTATCAATTACTCGTCGTTGGATGTTAACTATAGGGCTGAGCATGACCGGGTACCCGGTCCAATTTCCTGGAACCGGTCTCGGTCCCGGTTGGAACCGGGTCTAGGAAATGGGAACCGGTCCCGGTCCCGGTCCCGTTCGACCGGTTCCAAATTTTTAGAACCGATACCGGAACCGGGTACCCGGTGGACATATTCTGTCCCAAATTTATTTATTTTTTTATGAAATATTCTGTCCCAATTTGCTTGAATTGAAGGTTTCAGTGTTCCAATCCAACAACTTGAAGAGTAAACCGAGAAAGAGATTGGAAACAGAGAGAGAGAGAGAGGCGGGGACATTGCGAGAGATCGAGAAATGGAGGGAGAATCTTACCATTGCTAGCATGAAAACAAGTGAGAGCGATGAGAGTGGCGGCAACAAGAGTGGCGGCGATGAGTACAAGAGCGAGAGGGAGGCGATGAGAGAGAGATGAAGGCCCGAGAGAGAGAGAGAGAGGTGGGGTGGGTATGAGTGAGAGAGGGAGCGGAGGGTTGGATGACGACAAGAGCGAGAGGGAGGCGATGAGAAAGCCATGAAGGCCCGAGAGAGAGAGAGAGAGAGAGAGAGAGAGGTGGGGTGGGTATGAGAGAGAGAGGGAGCGGAGGGAGGCGCCGAGTGAGAGAGGGAGAGCACCGAGCAGATGCCACTGCCTAGGGTTTGCAAGCTTTAGATTATATATTAACAAACTTTTTTTTTAATGAAAAGGGGACCGGGTAACGGGACCGGGACCGGTTCCACAACGGCTGGACCCAGAGCCGGACCCGGTTATAACCGGGTCCTAATTTTGGAACCGGTCCCGGTCCCGGTTCAACTGGTTCCGGGTACCCAGTTTTTGCTCACCCCTAGTTAACTACCAAGATAATGCCACGTTAGCACACACCCTTTCTTTCTCCTCCCTCTTTCATGATTTGTTTCTACTTCTCATGCCTAGAAATTCGTCGCCAAAGACCATGGCTCCGAGATCAACAGTGGCCACCACTGGGCTCACATGTGATCGAAGAATTTTGATCGATCCCCCTTCCAACCCTTCACTATTTCTCTTTCTCCGCCTAAACCAACATTACCTAATTGCAATTTTCTGACAACTGCATAAACCAGGACCACCCCATCGAAACTTCGGCAATCAAAAACCTTAACATATGGGCATGATGAACCCCGTTGACTGGAAAGCCTGAATTTTCCGATGATGGTGGTGTGAGGAGGATATTCATGCTCGGGGCTGGAGAGCGAAGGTTATGGGGTTTGAACTGGAAGAGAGAAAGATAAAAGGGGTAAAGCCCACTGGTGATGGAGTTTGATTTTTCGGCGATAATAGAGGGTTGAGGCGGCTTTGGCGATTGACAAAGACAAAGCAAGCCCAATTCACTAAGAACTTCAATGAAATAACCACTGAATTCAAGCCCTTCGGACCCGACATCCCCTGTAAGTGTGGTGGCAGCAGCGACTGCAACGAAAATGGCAGAAGTAGGTGTGTTCATCGGTCCAAACTTGGGTTGGAATGTATTCGACTAAAACCGAATAAGAGAAATTGGCGGAGATCGGATTGAATAACTTTCGGTTTGGACTGGACCGAACCGAAGAAAATCTAAACCAAACTGGACTAGACCGAAGCGGACCAAATAGAGATTATTACATAACTAGACATGAGCCAACTCCAAAAATATTGAAATTCGAAGAGAGAAATGAGTTTTAAATGGGCCAAATTTAAGACGAAAGAGAATTAGAATATGTTACCAACTAAAAATCCTAATGAGTTATATATATAAATATACTAGGCGGGAAACTTATATTTTTTAGTAATTTATTCTGTCTTCGGTCCAATCCGAAGACCAGTTGGACCAGATTGGACTAAAACAAAGACCGAATAAGAAAATTTTGTGGATGTGGACCGGACCGAATATGATCGATTCGGTCTAATTTGGTTCGATTTTGGAATGAATAATACACAATCCTAGGCGGAAGGGTGGTTTCGGGCGGTTGCACGGAGGTACGGGGTGGATGAGGGGTTGCAGCTGGTAGGCTAAGGTGCTTGATGATATGTAAAATTTGAGGCCCTTGGATAAAATTTTGATGATCTAGTTTGATATTTCTTAGTTCTTATTATAAATAATAGTTCTCATTAGATGTGTGTGTGTTTTTTAACATTAAAAAACTTTCAATTTATTTGTTCTTTTGGATGACTGAAGGAATTAATGCCAATGTGGAGATTAAATGATCAAATTGTCCCTAAGATTTTGTTAAAAATGAGGAAAGTAAGGAGAACAAAAGCAAATAATAAGAGAAAATTAAGAAATTAGTCATTAATATGTTATCGAAATTATAAAGGGATACATATCGTGAAATAAAAAAAAGATAGTTAAAGTGACAAATAAATTGAAACAGAGGAAAACTTATACAAGGCAGACTTGGTCAATAGAACAATAACTACCATATAATTTTCTTAAACAAATTTGGGGACTTTTTTTTTGCGCACGGGGAGATCTTGTATTTTAGTGAGTGTTCACTACAAACGTGAGCAACTCCCTCGAGGCTATATTACGAAAAATCGGATTGGACCGGCCAGTCGAATCAATTGGAGCGGAAATCAATAAGCTGTGACAGGTAGGGATGTATTCGAGCCGAGCCGAGCCCGAACCTGCCGGGCTCGAAGCTCGGCTCGTGAGTATCATTTGTAGCTCGAGCTCGGCTCGCCAAATGCTCGAGCCCAAGCTCGGCTCGTCATTGGCTCGTCAAAAGTTTCTATTAAACTTCGTTTTTAGGTTCAAAGTCACCCTTTATATATACTTACTATAAAAACATAAACTTAAATTTAATTGAGACTCTTTTTCTCAATAATCACAATATACCACTTAAAAAAATAGTATAAAACATAAATAAAACATTTGACGCTTTGATAATGAAATACAAATTACTAAAAAACCTGAATTTTAATTTAAAATCCTTGTAACAATAACATCTATCATTCACTAAAAAAAAAAAGGCTCTTTATTTCACATTTCCAATATAGCAAAATGTCATCAAAGTGGGCACGTCGATCCTTCATTAGACATTGGCAATATGAACTCTTTAGGTTGATCGTCTTCTTTTGACACCTGAGAAGGGGGAGACAAATAAAAGTTACAACTATATCATTAATACAATTTTATTTTAATTTATACTTTAAATTGACAAAAAATAACCTTTCTCTTCTTTTTGTGACACCATGTAGATGACGGAACCAATCACCTCCACATATCAAAGCTTCCACCGTTTTAGGATCTAACGAGCTACGATATGGATCAATCACTCTACCTCCCGCACTAAATGTTGCTTCCGAAGCCACCGTTGTAATGGGTACAGCAAGTATATCAGCAGCCATTCGACACAAAACTCCATACTTCTCTTGACGTTGTTGCCACCAACTGAGAATATCAAATGAATGAACTTCGTGGCTGTCATTGTATAACTACCTTCCTCAAAATATAAATCCAAATCACACTTTCGAGGTTGTATTACTTTTTGAGTAGCCACTCGTTGCGGGAGAGAGTTCATTGGATCAATCATATCGTTTCCCATACAAGATCTTGCCTCACTTTCCCCAACATCCTCAACACAAAAACTCATTTCCAAGCGAAGCATACTCGGAGTAAAGCTCATACAAAGCATCCCTTAACTTTTTAATATTTTGTTGAACTTCATGTGGAGGATACAAACTTGGGAATGTCAATTCAATAGCCCCCATCTTTAGTCTAGGATCTAATACTGATGCTATAGACATAAGTAAGTTGCATTCACTCCAATATTTATCAAATTTATCCTTAATCTTCCCTACAAAGGAACAAATGAAATCATCTCGCTGAATACCGATGTTTTTCTAACAATTCTTTTATCGTACTCACATAAGAAAGAAATAGATTAGATGTTGGATATTCGACCCGAAATAATATCAGTGGCGATTTAAAAACTTTTAAAATGGGAATCAGCTTCGCACATTCTCCCAACCTTCATCACTAGGAAGGTATTCGTAACTAGGATCTCGCTCAGCAAATCTGGGAATACATCCTTAAACTTTAGTGCGAGTTGTCAACATATCATAAGTAGAATTCCATCGTGTCTTGCTTTCAAGAACCAACTTCCTCTCGGATATTTACAATCTGTTGAACAATTTCACTCGAACAGTTTCATTCTTGCGTCACTTCCAGTTATATAATCAATACTATCATGGACATTTTCAATCACATCTTTTATCTCTTGAAGTCCATGTTGAACCATAATGTTTAAAATGTGAGCTACACATCTAACATGAAATAATTTACCTCCACATGGTAACTTCCTACTCCTTAAGATGGTATCTTTCATGATCTTTATGCAACTATCATTAGTCTGTAGCATTATCAACCGACACGGTAAATACCTACAACAAAATAAATCAAATATTAAATTTAAAAATAAAAAAAAAATTATAAAATAAAAAAATAAAGCTAAATGTTCAATAGACAGAGAGGTAAAAACCTACCTTGCTATCAACTTCCCATTCTCTTAAACCTTTCATGATAGCATCTCGCTATTTGCATCCCACGTCGAGGAGGAGGTAAGTGAACAAAATTTAAGACACGCTTCTGTAACTTCCAATTAGTATCAACCCAATGACCAAGTGACAACCATATACTCAATCTTTTGAGGCTTCGATTTCCACAAATCAGTAGTTATGGAAACTTTCTCAACATTTCTCAAGGTCACTTTTAATTTCTTCTTCTCAATATCATAAGCTTGCATACAATCCACTTTTCCAGTTTGACGTGAGATCTTTTTCCATTCCGAACGACCTTCTCTCATCATCAAATTAAACCCTTCTTCTTCTAAAATGGAAAATGGATGTTCATGCATGAGAATCCAATGTGCTGCACGTTCCCTCATTTTGGCCATATCAAGTTTCCCATCATGCAAAGAAGAAATCATTTGATTTCCATTAGCATCACATTCATCAATAGCCACAAAGTTAATTCTTTTCGGTTTCTTAAATTCTCCTGTCTTTGCAAACAAACACCTATGTGTCTATGCAAATGACTTGTTGGCCCCCTTTTGTATATGTGAATTTTTTCTTACGAGTGCTTACAACTGGCCCCTTGAGACTTGCGATTAACCATATTAATTTCCATATCATCCCAAACTTTTGATGTTCTCTTTCTCTTTAGTACTTTGAAAGTACCTGAATCATCTTCTCCTTGTTCCTCTATTGGCTCATCGTTAGAAACACGTTCACTATCGTCAAAATTCACTTCATTTTCAATATGCTCAGGTTCCATATTACTTTCTTTTGAAGCTAATGCATCGCCATTATTTGCTGACATTTTTGCACTCGCTATGCACAAGATATATACGTATGTAAGTAATTATCAACATTATCCAAGAAGTCCAATTTTAAAAACACACTAATCATCCCAATGTATGATCTTACAGAACCAAAATAATTTTTAATAATTATTTCTTGATTATAAAGAATAATTTAACACATAAGCCATATATTTTTCACTTTTCATTTTTTGGACAGAATTTAACTTGAACTTCCAAATGGCATAACTTTTAATTCTGATATTGGATTTCGATTAATGAGCACAATATAGAAAGGTATAAGTGTTGCCTACAACTTTTACTTTATGATAAACAGCAAACAAAAATTATAAGTACCATAAAAACTCAAATTTATCACATGGGTCAGCTTCAGTCATAAATTGCGCAGTCACGGGAGAAAATTAATAACTCTCTCGATTTAAGTCCAAATTAATCAATTCAAAAACTAAAATATGGAGAGCATATAAATCTATCTATCATATTTTTTTGAAATTTTTAGACGATTATATAAATTATGGCGAAATTTTAAAATTAGAGAATTTCAGGTTAGTTTTCTGGTTCTCCTAGAATTTATAAGTTATGCATAAATCAACCTCTTTCAATCATAAAACCCACGAAAATCTTTCATAAATAAGTCCTAATAATAATTTTCACCCTTTGAAGAACCCAAATAATTTTTAATAATTATTTCCTGATTATAAAGAATAATTTAACACTAAGCCACATATTTTTCACTTTTTATTTTTTGGACCGAATTTAACTTGAACTTCCAAATGGCATAACTTTTAATTTTGATATTGGATTTTGATTAATGAGCACCATATAGAAAGGTATAAGTGTTGCCTACAACTTTTACTTTATGATAAACAGCAACCAAAAATTATAAATACCATAAAAACTCAAATTTATCACATGGGTCAGCTTCAGTCATAAATTGCGCAGTCACGGGAGAAAATTAATAACTCTCTCGATTTAAGTCCAAATTAATCAATTCAAAAACTAAAATATGGAGAACGTATAAATCTATCTATCATATTGTTTTTGAAATTTTTAGACGATTATATAAATTATGGCGAAATTTTAAAATTAGAGAATTTCAGGTTAATTTTCTGGTTCTCCTAGAATTTATACGTTATGCATAAATCAACCTCTTTCAATCATAAAACCCACGAAAATCTTTCATAAATAAGTCCTAATAATAATTTTCACCCTTTGAAGAACCCAAATAATTTTTAATAATTATTTCCTGATTATAAAGAATAATTTAACACTAAGCCACATATTTTTCACTTTTTATTTTTGGACAGAATTTAACTTGAACTTCCAAATGGCATAACTTTTAATTTTGATATTGGATTTTGATTAATGAGCACAATATAGAAAGGTATAAGTGTTGCCTACAACTTTTACTTTATGATAAACAGCAACCAAAAATTATAAATACCATAAAAACTCAAATTTATCACATGGGTCAGCTTCAGTCATAAATTGCGCAGTCACGGGAGAAAATTAATAATTCTCTCGATTTAAGTCCAAATTAATCAATTCAAAAACTAAAATATGGAGAACATATAAATCTATCTATCATATTGTTTTTGAAATTTTTAGACGATTATATAAATTATGGCGAAATTTTAAAGTTAGAGAATTTCAGGTTTTTTTTCTGGTTCTCCTAGAATTTATAACTTATGCATAAATCAACCTCTTTCAATCATAAAACCCACGAAAATCTTTCATAAATAAGTCCTAATAATAATTTTCAACCTTTAAAAGTTCATTAAGTTAACCAAGAACAAGAAACATAATAAAAAGTATGAGCTTTTAGGGTTTTTACCTTCAAAGAAAGAGAATTAATCAAAAAGTGATACTTCTATCTTCACTAATCAAGATCTGAAAATTTAATCATAAAAAAAGTTAAGAGTTGCTAAAGTGCAGCAAGAAAAGATTAAAATTCTTTTACAATAATTATTTTAAAATTTAGAAAAGAATCCTAATTATACAAGAGCAATTTACCAAGAATAAACAAGAGAGGCAAGAGGAGATTGGTGGTGGGCGGCGGCGGAGCGCCGGAGACGGCGGGCGGCAGGACGCCGGAGACGCCGGGCGGCAGGACGCCGGAGATGGCCGGGCGGCGGTAAGGGGAGAGAGAGAGAGTGAGGCAATGTGAAAGAGAAGAAGAGGAATGAAAGTACTTGCTATTTTTTTAGAAGATATATATATTGATTTTTAGATAATATATATATAAAAGACAATAAAATTATATATTTGCTGATTTTAAAAGATTTACATGCTGATTTTTAGGCAATCATATCAAAAAATAATAAAATTATATATATATATAAACCTAATATGTGTATGATGACTAAATAAAATGATTTTATTTCATTAAAGTTTTAAAAGGTATAAATATATAATGAATTAATTGAAGGAGGAGGAGAAAAAGTTACAAAGCTCTAACCAATTTTACGGCTTATAACCACTAGTGGTCACAAAACATATGGTCCAAAATGGACCAATTTTACGACTTATAACCACAAAATGTTTTTATTTATACGAAAAGTAAACTAGATTAATGTGAATCATATATTCCTTATCAACATTTTATCTATCTTGATTCTGGGTTTTCATGTATATAAATGTTAGTAATTGGTAAACAAAAGTTTTAATAGATTAGGTATAACCAAATGCTTTACTTAAGAAATATAAATCAAAATAATTATGCTAAATTAAAAAATTTAAATTAATTGCTAGATCGGTGATGAAAAAAGAAGTTCTTCACATACTAATCTCCACAAATTTTAGCTCATTTGTTTCAATTTGTTTAGGTTCATTTGTAATTAGCTTGTGTAAGCTCGACGAGCCGAGATTGTTTAGGCTCGTTTGGTAGGCTCGCTCGGCTCGTTTGCTCGGCTCGTTTACTCGCTCGTTCGTTCGGCTCGTTTGTAATGGGCTCGTGTAGGCTCGGCGAGCTTACGAGCTCCAACATTGCAAGCTCGAGCTCGGCTCGGATAACTATCTAGGCCTGGCTCGGCTCGGCTCGGGCTCGTCACAAGCTCGGCTTGGCAAGCTTTTATACTGAGCCGGCTCGCGAGGGCTCGCGAAAATGTGAAATTCTTTCTACCTTTGAAATCGGACAGACCCGGTCAAACTCGGTCAACTTGGGCAAATTGGCCGACCCGGAACAACCGTGGTTCGACTAGGATTTCAACCATTAACACTCAATAAAACATCGATTCCCTTCTGGTTCTAGCTCCCAAACAATTACCCTTCACAAGTGTCTATTCTGGCCAAGTCCTTACCAAGCAATTTGCTTCTAGGCTTAGCCATTCTGAATCCATGTGTGTCATCCAACCCTTTTGTGATTTGCTTTCTCTTTCTATTGAGGGGTGAGAGAAGGTTGAGGGGTGAGAGAAGGGGGCTGACATAATTAGAAGGTTGGAGTGAGAGAAAGGAAGTGGAAGATACGCTAGGTCACCCTGTTCTTTGTGATTAGCTTTCTCTTTTATGGACTGTATGGGTCTAAACCTTAAAATAAATTTTAGTTGGAATGGATTTTCTTTTATAGTCTCCATCGACCATTTTTATGCAAAAATACTAACATTTTAAGTGGCCGGAAACCTATAGCCTAAAGATACAATCAGATGACATTTTACAAACAAAAAATTAAAATAAGATACAATAAGAAAAGAAAATTAAAACAAAGATACAATAAGATGAGTTTTATGTAAAAAATATTTTATATTATGTAATAAAATACAATGAAAATTAATTAACACAAGATTTGACCAAAAAAATTGTTCTTTAGTTTTTGAAAATATAAAGAAATATAGAGAGTGCTTGTGATATGTTCAACCAGGTTTGACCAGCTTCAACCCGATTCGACCAATCGACAAGTTAACTGATCCAATCCAATTTAATCAATCTAACCGTTCAAATCATTGACCCATTTTCCTAAACGGTTTAATGTTCGGGCCGATTCTTTTAACATAGCACTCAAGTTCATTCAGACATAAAAACAGGTCCAAGTCTTAAGCCTAGGACCTAAAGCTAAATGAGTTTCTACAACACAACATTGCTTGCTTTGAGGAAAATTCTCCTTCAAATGCCCATCAAAGTTCGTCAGAACCTAAATGATACGTACACAGTTACACTGCACGTGATATGCTCATATGAATACATACACAAATGGCTGTTCACTTTGTCAGATCCTGGCCGATGGTAAATATTGAGGTCTCCTATCCTCTATTGCTTTGTACCAATTGCATGAGAGATGAGACTCGACTTCTGTAAAGAATAATAGTTGGAGAGGCATCATTTTTTCGTGAAGGTGGAACACGGGAACTGAGGATAATTGGTGAATGGTGAACCCAATCATTCGATCACATACACCAAAGAGCCATCTTCCCGAAGTCTGAAGCTCTCCAAGAACTCAAACATCAAACAAGTTGTCCTCCCCCTAAAGAAGGCCGAATAAGGAGAAACAAATCAAGCAAAAAGTTCGGTCCTGCTATCCAAAGAAAGGGAACCCTGTAATCAAGCAAAGGACTTCTCAAGCCCAAGTGTACATCCTACAAACTTCTGCACTAGGCAGCCTCTATCTAATTAACAACAAAGTAAATGAGAATCAATCCGAGTACAACGGTATTGGGGGAATGCTCATCCTGTTACCCCCTCCGAAAGCAGTGATGCCTAATACAGCTGCCTATACAAGAATTTGCTACATATAAACTTCCCTATAAGTTTATTATTAAGTTTTTTTCCCCTGATGCATCACAATTGATGAAGATGGCCAGCAAATGCAACTGGTTTCGATTTACACAAGACACAAGGCAGCCTTATTCTGGCTAGTCCTTTGTATATAGCACGGTGCCCTCCAAGCAAAGGGCATGAGCAGCATTCCTCTTTTCTCCCACATAGACTTTGTGTCATCTAAAAAGATTTGGTTATGTCACCTATGAGCGGAGGTGTGAGGCATGGGGTAAGTCATAGGAGCCATGCCCATCGGGGCACCTGGAACAACTGCCCCTGGTACTGGGGCCCGCACCCGTAAGCCATGTGAGGAGGAGCCGGAAGATTCACCGGTGTACCAACCGCTGAAACCAAGGGCCCACCAACCGGTTGTCCAATAGTCGGAGTGCCATACACACCAACTGCTGCAGGGGCAGCAGGAGGCACCTGAGCTGCTGGTTGTTTGTTTGATTTGGCAGGAGCCCCAGAAGCAGAAGCTGCTGCTGTGTTTGCCTGACCTGTAATTGGTCCCTGGGGAGTTGAGAGATCCCCACTGTTTACACTGGTGATATCGTGGATGCTTGATCTTCTTCGGTCTTTGTTCATAGAGTTTAATCTAATAAAGTACTTCTGAGCATGGCTTGCCACTTGAGTTGGCGTTCTAGTCACCACAAAGTTCCGGGATATACTCCGCCAATCTCCCTTCCCATATTTGTCCAACCCAAGAAGAAATTGCCTGCACTAGCACGAAACACACATACCAGAGCATCACAAAACCGTAATACAAATATCTCAAAATACCAACAGAATACGAATGAAGATCAAGCATTACATTGAGGATACTCTAGATTTACTAAATGAGCCCTCGTATAATATCCTTGTGCATTGCACCCCAGATGTAGTGAAGAGCACAAAGAAAATAAACACTGAATTCAAGCATTATTCTCTGGTATTGCAAAATGGATGTCAATGACACCAGCAAGTTTAGCTCGTCTAGTTTTTCAAAGTTTCTGTGTTCATCAATACTCCTCATCTATTCTCTTCAAAAAACAATTTTCAGATATTTACCTTTTGTTCCCCAATTATATTGCAGAAAGGAGCTTGAGAATGAAGGTACTAGATGATGGATGAAACCATGGCCTTGAACCTAAGTTTTAAAGAAAATCTGCCACTAGCAGTTTTTTTGGCAAGAAGCAGGTTTGGTGCCTGATACTATATGTACATCCATTATGAAGTCACCAGATGACACATCAAGCTCTAAAAACATGTCATTTATTTACATTAGTTCCTGTTGACTGCAACTAGAGTCAATACTACCTGGGTCACACCTTAATGAGGCTACACTGCACAAAAATTGTATAATAATTCTCTAAATCAGGGAAACTATCTTTTAAAAGGTATATTGTAGGATGAGAAGCAACACTATCTGTGACAAAAGTCAATTAAATTGCCAAACAATTACTAGAGGCATTCAAAATCTCCAAAGGTTGAGTGGACATTTATTTTTCTCCCACGAACCCAATTTGAAAAGAACCTCCAAACTGCTTTCCTCAGGCACAGCAAGTGTCACTTCAATGAAGTTGTCTGTTACTAGTAGCTGCAAAAGTGCAAAATGTTTGTTCTCTAAAGTCAGTCAAGAAACACTGCAAGCATATTCCTCACAACCTCAAGTACCCATTAGGAAACAATCCAACCCCTATGCACAAAGGATTCAAGTTTTTGGAGATCAGTATGGGATGTCTGACTGACGTCATTAGCTTACAAGTTCAGCACTAATACAACCTACCAGGCTATTGAACATTTGAGCAGACATTAAAGCCATATCTATATCCAAACAAGTAGGAGAACACATTTATGTTCAGACTTGATGACAACGGTCCCAATTCAACAGCAATCCGTAAGACAGGACAGTGCTTAAGTCTTGGCCTCTTACTATCAGTGTCTCCATAATGAGAACATCATACTTCAGAAGATACACAAAAGCTACGATCAATTGAAGCATGCTCTCCTGTTTTTACTGACTTTGAGAGGTGTGCCCAGAAAAAGGAGAAAAGAATTCCTCAATTCAACCTGTTGGTGTTCCTTGTACTCAGGCATCACCAGTGACATCTCTGATGGTTACAATTCATTTTGGCCTATTTTGTTGAATCACCTTTATCATTTCATAAGTTGTAACAAGGGCTTTAACACTATGACTTGAATTTCAGGCAATCCAATGGGTTGGCAGCAAACTGGGAATAAAGTTCATAACCAACTCCAAATCTCGCTCATTCTTAACGAACTCTTATCCCCACCCTAACTGCCCCCGCCCCAAAGAAAAAAAGAAAGTGTAAGCTTCATGTTCACTACTGGTGCTCCTGGCATCAGATCACCTGCTTGAATAGTCTAAATAATTCATGACATAATAAGAACTATTCAGCAGCTGTCACTGCCTCATCTGTAATCATTTGACATGCCCTGTGGCTTAATAAGATCTCTTTGACTGATGTACAACATGACAGGCAAGAACTTGTGTTTATCCATCTTTCATTCGGAAGATTCCTGCTTCTCTATTGTGTTGTATCTTACGTTGATCGTAGAAAGCTCCTTTTTCATCACGAGAAAAAGCAGGGGTAATCAAATCGATGTGATCAAATTTGTCTTTGAAAAGGAAGGCTGAAAGAAATTTCGTGTGCATCAGATTATACAACCACATCATCCCCCCCAACCCCAAAACTCTTCCTCTTTCACTTTCAAGGCTTTCCATTAACTATTCCACTGTACCCTCTTAATTATTTAATTATAGTTGCGTTAGTCTAAATCATCAAGGACGGCAAACATCTGTAATCAGCCTGATTCAGTCAAAGTGAAGCAGACTCAAGAACCAGATGAACCCATGTATTTACTCTTTTTTTTTTTCCCCACACAAAGCACCCTTGTCAGTGCTTGACACTCCAACCTGGTTCATATATACACCTAACCTTTCTTTTAGACAGAAAAAACAATATTATCAGAATCTGGTCAATCCCACACCTAATGCAAACTAGGCATTCAATAGTCCTAATCCCAAGTCCAAATGGGAATGGCCAAAACTGACCACCATAGGGAAGAATAATTAAAACAACTTAGACCCGGGTACCTGGCATTTTCATCTTCATCTTCCTAGACCCATGAATGCACTATATATCTTATACTTCCATCCAACCACGTAGGGCCAAAGATGGTCAATGTTACCCAAAATGGAGCGAGTAAGGGACAAATTTGCACTGAACATTCCCACCCCTGGCCCCAACGGAAAACAGGAGGGGAAAAAGGCCTAACCAATGACATTGCAGATGGTTTATCTCTACATAAAAAAGAACAAAAGTAAAGTTTCAACGGAGAGAAGGACCACGCTTTTTAGTAGAGCAAGTCCTTGTAGTAGGTCATAGATAGTTGTGTGAATGCTTAGGGAACACGGCGGCAAGTGACCATAATTTATCAAGCAGTTACTCATCTCACTGGCAGAAACCCATACCTCACATTATCATATATCATCACAGAAGATGAATGCTTTGCCTCAGAATATATCAACCACCTCATAATATGTCTCATCAATTATCCTACTGGAAAAGTCCTTTAATGACAGGTTCTACAGACATATGCAGGATACAGTAGGACGTATTTCAGTGAAGCAACTAGCAAAATTTTACGAAAATGACACATCAAAAAACCAGCAGTTCTACTAGACACATGACTGTGACAGAGAACGTGTCAGAATCACATAGAATACAGCATACTCTCCAGCATTGCAACCATTTTACTCCTGCAATGTGTACCAAACAAAAATGCAACCTCCTTAATTATATGCTGGGAACTTCATTCACAGCTTAATTAGCACCATATTTGAGAGCATATTGCCATTTTATCTGAGCGTAGAAAGGTGCACCAGTATCCTTTCAACTCACAGAGTTCAGCTCTTTCACAGTCCCAAGTGCAACTTTAAGGCTGCCAACAGCACCAGTTAAACCGAACAAGCCTCACACGAATAATTTCGATGACATAGGACATTATCAAGTGCTCTATCGAGGTGCAAGCACTCTTCTCCTAGGCCCTATCCCATCCTTCCTGCTATTACTTCTATCAGGACAAGACAATCTAATTCCTACTATATATTAACAATCATGCCGCCATTTATTCTATATGCTCTTTAGGAGATGCTTATCCAAGGAAATGAACAATCTGCTTGGGAAACTAGTTACCATCAGGCAATCATACTGTCACCTTCCACCAGCAAAAATGACTTGTTGAAGGTATTATAAGCACAAACTTTTATGGCTTGGCTCCTACATTAGGACAAAATATCATACAGGCTGGAATTTGCGGGAAGCAAGGCAGGTATGTCATCAATAGATATCAAATAGTTCCATGAAATTTTGATGTGTCATCTCTGTCGATAAAGGAGATTTGGAGGGAGAACTGTCAATTTGAGTCTTTATTAACAAAACTACAGGTAGAAGCAGTGTCTGCAAACCAAAATGACTCTTTCATATATGCAATAAGCCAACATCTATTTCAACTTCTAAATCTAAATAACTGTTACACATAGTTACAAAGGGAAAAAAGAAATAGCAAATACACACAAAGAAGGACCATCCACCAACTGCCCCAAACAAGAAAAGGAAAAAAAGAAGAGAAACTTGTTGCTGCACATTCATGGATCAGAATACACCACAAACAATATCTATGAATTTAACTGAACGAAAGAATGTATAAAGTCTGTTGAAATGGAAACAAGTATCAGAAATGATAAAAAAGCAAGCGACAGATACCTAACATCAAGCAAATAGAGAAAATGAGCACATAAATTTAGAGTCAAAACCAACAGCTGGCAACAACAAACTTGCCTGTGCTCATCCTCTGTCCAAGCTATTCCCTTTCGCCGTTCCTGATCCGACCTTGATGCCTTGCCACCTTGATTTGTTTCACTACCTCCATTCCCAGATTGACCTTTTTTCCCATTAATATCTTCAGCAGCATTACCTGAAGAACCCTCAGATAAAGGACTATAGGAAGGCAAGGGGATTCGACCAGACTCGATCTGTTTAACATCCTCAACAAGGAGCTCATAGTGATGCTTGACCTCTTCTAAAGTCTTCCCAGGTACATCTGCAGCTATCTTTTCCCAGCGATCTTCCAAATCCTCCGGATAAGTTGCAAGGGCATTCTCAAATGCCTTATCTTGCTCTCTACTCCAAGAACAGCTATCACCCTTTTCATCTACTGTCATCCAGTCTTTTTGTGGCCAAACTATTCAGGAGAGGCAAGTAATTACAGGAAGTTGCAGCAAAACCACAGCGATGTGGTTTTCAACAGTCTAGGGTTTCCCAAACTGGACCAAGGAAATGGGTCAAGAACACTTATGTCAAAGCAGCTGAAGTCTACCGATGAATCAGGATACCAGAGCATATGAAGCAGATTCAGACAGGATGGCAAGTGAGAACAAACAGTCCATAAAGGTAAGAAGATGCCAACTAGTGACTACCTTTAGTAAAAATTCATGATATCCAAGAACACGGACGTGCTGATATCAATGGCAAACAAACCCACAACTCAAAAACCAGATGCTTGTGAACAGCTGACCTATTCACTGGAAATAGAACAGAATTTCAGATATGTCATGAGAAATATCTCAAAGCAATGAATACACATAAGCAATTATTGACAGGTGGAATTAAATATTAGATGATGTCAAACTCACCCCCATAAAATCAACAAGACGGATTTGAAAACAAAATGTTGGGCATCATATAATTAGGGCATGGACTGCTACCAATAGAGAAAGGAGATAAAACATAAAAGCCAGTAGGCTGATGATGGATAGAGAAAGCGTTCAAATGGCCATTTCTAAATCCAACAACAAACCAATGCAGCAAAAGCCCTAGCTGAAAACGACAGCTTTTACTGCCACGGCCCCACAACAATTACCAATCACCTCTCGTACAATTTTTAATTGCTCCAATTCTTGATAATCAGTAACTTTTTGAGTTACTTTTGGCTTGGGAATAAAGGTACATAACACAATTCAGCAGCAAAGCTGTGGGCAAAATACCCCATAAAAGTGTTTTGGCCTCTTGGGGAACCCTCAATGGAACCATCTAATTCATTACGTGCAAGCACCAAAACCTCATAAATTAGAACACATTTAACATCAACTGATCTAGCATACCAAAATATGACCAGAGACTCCCCCCAAAAAAAAAAAAAATGGGGGACTTTACTTTGCTCAGTTATTAAATTTTGAAACTTAAAAAATAATAAATCAGCATCTAGGGGCATGAAAGATAACCAAGAATCGTAATAATTTTTTCCATTCGGTTTATCATTTTTCGTCTTGGGACATCCAATGCTGAGGCTCAAGGAGCAAAGTTTGCAGAATTAAAACAGCAACAGTAACCACATAAACCCCAAGCAAAAACCCTAGCATTATAAGTAAGGAAATTCCAATAAACCCAAAGAAGTGGGGAAAAAGGCCCATATGATTCTAACAGATGGCAGACAAGAACAGGCAATATAACAAAAGGAAAGATATTTTGCCAACCCTAATAATTTGATCAAGTTGAAGGAGTATCTAGAAGACAGAAAATTACAATTCTGGGTACGTGAGAAGAAAGGAAAAAATGGATCCCCAGAAAATAAAAACCCTTACAAAGATGGGAATTTTACGAAGGGGTGGGCAAATTGGAAAATTAGAGATGATGTAGATGTGTTTATCCAATAGTTATAAAGTCAGTGCAGGGGAATAGGATGAGTGAGATGGTCCCAACACCAACAGCAACTGCAACTGGGTACCCCCCAACTTGCATTTGCAATATGCAAAACTTAGCCAGTGTGAGAAGTGAGAAAGGGACACTTTCTTGTTTTTGTGGGGTTTTTCCAAGTAGCCTAATCAAGGACAAACAATACCCATCTGCAAACACAATTAATTCACCACCGACATTATGATATTATGTGAGAAGCAAATAGACCAACAAACAAAATCAACCTCAAATCCAACTATTTACTACAAATAAGAAAACTTCAGAGTAAGATATTTTCTCTCCCTTCAGAATGGAAAAACCCAAATAGGAAGGAAAACAGAAAATGATAGAATCTATCAAAAATCTCAATTTTCAGCGTTCAATTTCAATACCCATTAGTATTTGTTCTCTTTTTCATAATCAAAGCCAAAAAGGGTAGCTAGTCAAATGTTGCTGAAAGCATAATCAATCATCAGCATTCAACAATCAATCATCAAATCCTTGTTTTTCTTTTTGTTTTTCTGGGGTTTGGTGTATTCAGGTATTTACCTTGTCCATTGAATTCAATCATCCCAAGGGTGAGAAACGGCAGTGGCAAAGTGTATCTTCTTCTTCTTCTTCTTCAGTCCCCAATGACTGGTTACTGGGGTCTTACTTCTTCATCAAATTCCCGCTGAGTGGATGGATTTTCAGGATTTGGGGGACCAAAATCGCCAAGGAATTGTCGCTGCCTCAGTGAGGGACCAACTGGGTTTCAACTTTCAACCCCTCCTCTCCTCTCTCTCTCTCTCTCTCTCTCTCTCTCGCTCTCGGCAGGCCGCTGAATTATTGGCTAATCCATTCAATTTTTTAAGATTTGTTTAAGCAAATCGTCAAGTTGTTTTCCTACTTATTAATTTGGCGAACATTTTCCTTATCCGCATCATTACGCTATGTTTGGAAAGTTTCTCTTTTCCTCCTTACGTATCCCCAAAAGAAAAAAATGAAACCAAACTTATTTTTTTATTCTAAAAACCAAACTCATTTTGGTATATGACTCTTGTATGGCATTATCATCAATTTTCACCCTTTTCACTCCATCCATCCTAAAACACTTATTAAAATTAAAAAGTATAAAAAAATAATGAACATGATCGAGATAATTTATTTATGTCTCCAATTAATACTAAGAATGAAATGGTGAGTTTGAATGTTTGATTTGAACTTTTTAAGTTATACGGCATCTATAAGGTATATTAAATACAAGTAAATATAAAATTTAATGTCAAAGTACAACTTTCATCTAAGAAAAAATCACTATTGTATATATTGATCACTTATATTTCTATAACCATTATTTCACACACAACCTTAAGAAAAGAGCCAAAAATCTACTATTATATTTTCCCATAGTTAATATGTTTGATTTAGTATAATCTTATAAAGAGTAATTTCTTATGACAAAACATGTCACATTTAAAGTGTAGATATACTTGCCTTTAAATAGCATCACATTCCTTAAAAAGAAAGTTAAAAACTACTTGAAAATAAATAATGTCAAATATCAAATAAGATTCTTACAATTGAAGAGAAAAACAACTCCTACAATTGGAGAACAACTACTAACAAAAGACAAAAGACTATTAAATAAAAAATAAGATGGCAAAGAACATGGCCTAGACTTGTCGAAAACTCGACTATCACAACCTTTAATGTGAATCAAATAAAGAAAAAAGAGGCAAGAAGAAGAAGATGAGGGAAGGATGCGAAGGGAAGCCGAAGGATGGAAGAGATGTTAAGGCAGTTGATTATTATAATTTAATTTCAATTATAGCATGTATGAATTGTATTATCCTTCTCATGTTTTTTAGGAAACAATAAATAAATACTCCATTTTTCTATATTAAACTTTCAATGTTATTAGATCCAGTGATAAGATATAAAAATTTTAGATTTTAATAATTTAAATTTTAGAGGTTTGAAATTGATGATTCAACCTTTAAAAATAACTCCTAATGGTCCCAACTTTAAACTTATTTATTTTCAATAATTGAAACTTTAGAAAAACTAGCCAACAATAAGAAGGAATAGGGGTGTTGGGTCTAGTTTTTCTATAGCATAGATTATTGACAACAAATAGTTTCATTGTTCGAAAACATTAGAGCAAATTTTAAGGATGAATTATTGGTGTCTAAACCCCTAAAATTCATATCATTAAATTTAAAATCCTATGTTAATTTCCAGCGGCTACCTATCATGCTTTTCCAGGGTGAATGATTGTCCTATGAATTCAGGCAGATGAAGGTGAGCAAAATTGGAAAATATGACTCTTCTCTAACCACGATTTACTTTTCTCAGGTGAATTATTTTCCAAATTTAGTTCGTTTTGAGGGTGAATGTTTTTCCATCACATGAAAGTACAACCCTTCTCCAACGACATATAATTGTATCATGAATTCAATCTAATTTTTCTCTCCTCCTCCGACCACAGTTCGCCGACTATGGTGCATGTGTCACCTATTCATGACAATTGCTGGATTCGATGGCTTTGTGGCAACGGCGGTTGGATTCACTCGGTGCCTTGGCTATAATAGGTACGTAAGATTTGGGCTTTTTTTTTTTTAGATTTTCATTGTAAGATATGAGATAAATAAAATAAAACTTATACATAAACATATGAATGTTGGCAAGTTGTTGGTTGTCAGCTAAATAACGACCCTTTGGTCATGAACTTGGATATACCATAAACACTTCTGTTTTGTTATGTCCATTTTTTAGAAATATGGCTACTATATTTCAAGTTTTTTTTATATATTCTATGTGGGCTATTAATTTGTTTTATGTCAACAATAATTCTCATACAATATCTTTTCTAAAGAAAAATTTCATATAATATCTATTCTGACTTTTTGCTCAAACCCTTTTGCATCAACAATCACTAAACTTTGATAATAAAAAAATCAATAACATCGTATACCCAATAATACTTTGATGAAATCATTCAACGGCCATCTCCTTAAACTTCTGAAACCATTATGTATTCAGTCCTATTTTCATAGTTGCAAAACATGTTAGTGTTTTAAAATATGTAAAATTTGTTACTAGATTTCAAATTATGAATTCATTATATTTTTCCCAACATGATTAGTAGTTCTAAATTATTATTTTTTAAAACATAGCTATAAAATTGATTATAAGTGATTCTAAGGATTTATCAAAGTTTTTTTTATTTTACTTAAGGATGCAATCTTTTTTAGTTTTGAAGTAAACTTTAAGTGGAATTAGAGATTAACAACAATTTTAAATTGTAAATTATAGAACTAATTAATTAGATTAATTCTTTTATGTAGACCAATGAAAGATCATGAAGGTATTGGTATCATAATTGTTTTTTATTTTTTCCATTCAAGGATGGATATGTTGAGTTAATATGCAATAAATTTCATTTAAAATGTGGGGTGCGAAACACCCGAGCCTCGGTCCTCAAACTCCTGTGTCTGTTCAAGCATTCCGGTTGACTAAATTAAATTGATATATATAATTTTTATATCTTTATTAACAGTGAAAAAATTGTATAACTTTATAAGCTGTTCAAATAATTATTTTAACAATTGCTTCTTTTTGGTGAAGACCGTAAAAGTGAACTCATCAAACAAAAGAAAATATGATTATTCTGCATGAATTGAAACAGATAATAACAAAAATAAATAATATATGCATTTAAATATTCATAGAAAGAATGAAGAATTGAGATGAAACCATGTAGAAATGTAGAAGTATTTAAGCCAAGTACGACATCACATTTTATTTTGTTTTTGTGTAAGTAAAATCTTTGCTGTAAGGTAATCCGAACTTGTAGTATTTGGAAATCAATAATCCAAATTTTAAAAAATTATTACTTATAAGTTGTACTTTCAATGTTACTATTTCTAATATTTCACCATCGAATTTCACTTGGTGGGAGAATGATGTGGCGATGATAGAGTGCCACGTGTGTGTGTGTATATATATATAAAGGTGCATGAAAAAATTATAAGCAATCAAGAAAAAAATTAGCCTTTTCATTTAAGGGAGGAAAGAGAGAGAAAGAAATATTTTAAAATCCTTCTTTAATTAAAAAATATTATTTTATTAAGTATATAGTACACATGACACTATGTTACCACCACATCATTGTCCAATTGAGTCAAACATAGTGGCGAGATATTAAAATAGTAATATTAAAAGTATAGCTCATTGATGACAATTTCTTAAATTCGAATTATTAGTTTTCAAATGTCAGATAAATTACAGATTATTAGATTCTAAAAATATAAAAGGATTTTATACAATCTTATGGAGTTATTCTTTATTATATGGTAACAATGAAGCCCTAGAATTGAATAATCCTTTTGCTCATGCGTTCTCTTTATCACACACTATAGCAGATTTATTTTCAAGCTCTATAAATAGATGTAAATCAAATGTCAAAATCAATAGGTCATATAGGATTCATAATAATATTTCAAGCATATCTAGTCCATATTTTCGTGCTTGTGATTAGTTTACCAACTGCAAAAAATAGTAAAGTTATTGCAAACGGTTTACTGGAATAGATGTGAATTAAATGTCAAAATCAATTAAATACTAAAATAGAACAAGTTAGGAAATTTGTACCGCTAGGATTATACCCCTTAAGGACATTAATTAATTTCATTTTTATAATTAGTTATTTTTATAATTTTATAATATGTAATTATTTTATAATGATAAAAATTAAAGTATAAGTGAAAAAATAGCAAATTATTTTTCAAATAATAATTAAATTGTACAATAGACCTTTCATTTAATGTCCATATATTCAATAATTTTTTGAGAATAATTGTAGTTACTAATATTATGAGTCATGAAAATAGTCCCAATATTAAATTGAATTAAAATTTCATTAAATCTATCTATTTGGCATTCTACATGACATCTTGCGTAATATCCAACGTATTGCTCATACATTACTTAGACTCAACTTTTAATATATATACTAGCGTTATACCCCTTGCTATGGAAGGGCATCAATTAATTTTATTTTTATAATTAGTTATTTTTATAATTGATTTTATAACAATAAGTTAAAAGAACATAAGTGGATTTATATTTTTTAAATATTTAATGTAAAAATATTTCTTGTAATTTTTTAATAACTTTCTACGAAAACTTATTGTTATTATTTACATAATTAACTCATTATTTTTTCTTTTCTCCTTTTCATATCTTTAGAATTTAAAATTCTAATTTCTTTTGAAAAAAATCCATAAAGTAAAGAAAATATTTTATCTAAATTCACAATATTACACAATATTGATCACAAAATTTAAATAAATTAGTTTTAGAAATATACACATCCAACATAATAAATATATGATATAGTAATATTACAAAAAAAAAAAAAAGTCAATCTTTAATTTAATTATATGCATCAACTATCTAAACATCTTAAAAATTGGATAGAATCAATGTGTGATTAATATATAGGATGTTTATGTGACATTACAATAACTATCTTAAATTATTACAACCACATAAGCACCCTACATGTCCGCATACATTAATTTTACCCAACTTTTAATATATATATATATATATATATATATAAAATACATGATATTAAAATTTTTTATTTCTTGTACTCACGGACTTGAATACTTGGACAATCTCCCTACTAATGTATTTAAGTTATATTAGTTAAAGTTAATTGTATTTTTTAATTAACGTAACTAACTCATAAAGAAAGCAGTTAAAGGACACAAATAACATGTAGAAGCATTTTTTAGGCGGATGCTTGTTTTGCATATTTCATAAAATGAAAATGACAAAGGTCTGATGTAAGATATATAAAAACCGTATCTTGTTATTTGTTTTGGATTTTACTCATCTAGTGATAGGTTTAGAGAGATTATTATTTAAAGGATGAAATAAAAACTAAAATTATCGAGTTTTGTATAGCCTTGATGAAAAGCTAATGAATACCTTCAACTTAAAAAAGAGTTTGTTAAGGGATATATCTTTAGAATATTCTCCTCTATGATTAAGAGTTTTGACCTACTCGTGGTCATTAAATTTGTTAAAAGAACATAAAGAAAAAGGATGGCAATTATAAATAGTAGCCAACATAAAATGGTATTTTTGGGAAAAATATAATAGTAACATTTTGATGTAAACAATTTTTGGGCACAACCAATTATAGGTGAAGTGTAGGACATTTACTCAGCCTTATAGCTCTCTGTTCTCCACTCTTGGTGATCCACTTGTCAACGGTTGATGTGCTCCTCATCCTCCATTTCATAGTTGCACTTCAGCTCGTTCATATATGCCCACATGACTGTATGATGTATAAAAATGAGAGAGTATACGACTTAAAAGCAGAAGGATGGAGAAAACAAGTTGTGTCAATATACTTCAATGTGGGGTAATCAAAACCTGTCAAGCTATGGTTGCGACCTCGCTTGACCCTATCACACAGTTTGGGAAGGTACTTTAGAAAACAACCCCTACACACTGTTTGGATATAAGAGGGGAAAAGGAGGGGCCGTTAATCAAGGGAAGGGAAATGGAAGGGGGAGGAGCGAGCAGAGGGGAGATATCTTCCCCTTATTTGGATTTACAATGAAAGAAAATTGAGATTACTCAATATTCTTTTGTTTGGATTAAAAAGAGAAGAGGAAGGGAGATGAAGGAAAATGTATTATTATTATTATTATTATTATTATTATTATTATTATTACCACTTTAAATTAAAAATAACAAATTTAAATTTAGTACAAGGAATTCATTCTCATATACACCTCCCTTAGATTAGGTACAACATAGATTTGTTTCGTTTCCTACCTTAGACCATAGTCACTAATCAAGTTTTAATATTTTTAAGGATAGTAAGACTTTAATAAAGAAATTATAATATTTAAGACATAAGGTTCAATTGAAAAACGTTCTATACAGGGAAACTTCTTTTATTGAAAGCTTGAAAGTGGACATATTACAATGAAAAGACAAAAGAGGGACTTAAGCTACAAAGATTATCGGAGATGCCTGCTCATAGAGAAATGGAGAACCCCAACTTCTCTTTTCTCAAGCTATGCTCAAATGACCGTGTCCCTTCACAATGCCATACCTCTCCTTATATAGAGGAGATATGATACATAGGATGCTCTAATGGCTACAGTACACACACTCGTTATAAGATGGTTCATATGGCTATAATAGATGCAATAATACACTAATGAAAACTCGACATAATAATACATAGTTACTTGAATGGTGATGCAACCTCTTTTTAGAGCACTTAATTGTCTTCATCGATATTCTACATTCCTTCATTTCCAATTACTCGTTCTCGCTGATCATCATCAATTTCAAAATCAAAGTACTGGGGACTCCATTGTGAGAATAAAGCATATAGATATAGTTTTCCTTCTTAAGATAAAAATTTCCAGCTCCAACTTCAAATAAATAATAATCAATATCTTCAATAACTATATCATTATCTTCTTAGTATTCCTTCCACTCACTTGGATATCCAAATTTAGTATTTCCGTAGTGCATCAATTTATGACCTATTTCAATCATGGACCACATTTGGTGATACATATTGAAGTATCCAATGGCTCTTGCTAAAGTAGGATTAGTAACTACCCTTTTCCTTTTGGGAATCCAATTATACTCTAAATCTGTTGAATTATCTAAATCGATCACTTGAATAAAGTAACGAGCTCGTTAAATTTTTCCATCTTCAAATTCTATGACATTGATACGTATATTAATACTAGTCCATAGAGGTAGAGTAGTCGGTCCTTCGTTTGTGGTGAAATCCAATGGATCTTTTTAAACATGCATTTTTGAAATTTGATCAATCTTGAGAAAAAGGGCTATTAAGTGCTAGGATTCCTCATCCGAAACACGCTACCATTGCATCTAATAAGGGATCACTAGGTTGAATTGTTTTATGTATTCTTACTCCTCCTACTCCAGCGTTATCATAAAAAGTTATTTGTGATCCCCATGATTCCCATATATCATCGGAATAATTATTCAAATGATCGATGACACTTGCACACCATTCTTTGAACTACTTTTCATGGACATATCCTTTCTTTTTTTCTTGAATCTCTAACGGACTCTTCAAGTAGTGTATTTTGCATTTTCAGGAGGTTCAACTTCTATGCTACTAAATAGTGGGAATAAGACATACCTAACTCGCATCTTTTTGTTTGAAATTCTACTAAGGTATCTAATATGAACCTACTAGAAGGTGACGCCCATTCTAGTGGTAATGGAACTTCTTCATTTATTTGATTCTAGTTGCGTGAGAGTTCGCCTATGTTTGACATAGGTTAACTCTCGCATAAGGTCTGTCAGCTAAAGAGTTCTTTGATCCCTGTATATGTTCAATAGAAAAGGAAAATTGGTTAAGTCATAATTGTCAATGCAGGAGTCTCCCTCGCGCTTACGAATTTGATAAATTTGTTTTCACAAAACCAAGTATTCCTTTGCAATCAATTCAAATAAGAAAAAGTTTTTAGGCTAAAAAGATTTAAGAGTTTTTAAATTCCTCTCATCGCAGCAAGAATCTCTTTTTCCATCGTAGGATAATTGCATTAAGCTTTGTTAAAACTTCCATTGTAATATTTGTAGAGTTTTTCTTCTTCTTTGATTTTTAGTACATCAGTCCAATGATCATTGCAAATTTTGTACAATCTTTGAGTCATTAGTAGTCTAAGTCCAACTTACCTCTTTTTTTTAAGCTTTTGTTGTAAAGTTTTTCTTAATTTGGCAAGATCTTTAACAATATATGAGGCATACATGAGACATCCTAAAAACTTTTCTAACTGTTTTCTATCTTCAATCTTTTCAGAAACTTTTCTCTTTTTCTAGGATATGCTTGTGTAAAATTACTTGTCCTTCCATGATCAATAGACCTAAAACTCTATTTCTCGTTCATTATAGATACATTTATTTTTACCAAAAATAATGCCATAATCAATACATGTTTGGATGACATCTAGGACATCATTTTTGTATTGCTTTATTGTCTAAAAGAAAATGAGAATATTATCAATACAAACTAAGCAACAATGATTTCGGTCTTTAAAGATGTTATCCGAAATATTTGAGGTGCATTCTTCGAGACCAAATGACATTACAACCACTTGTAATGTCCTTGGTTGAGGGCACTAAAAGCGGTTAGTGGGATACTTTCTTCATCCATTTTTATTTTCCAATATTTGCTTTTGCAGTCTATTTAGAGAACCAAGAAGCACCATTTATTCTACTAAAAAGAACATTCTTATTAGTGATGTAAAATGGTATTATCATTGATTTTTTTAATAATTGATTCCATTTTAACTTTACCTCTATTTTTTCATAATGATTCATTACCATGAGCGAAAGACTTGTGTGAGAACTTAGTATTCCTAATTAAATATTTTTCTAGAAGTTCTTTAATTTGTTTATCAAATTCTTGAATAACTTGGTGGGTATACACCATTTGTTTCACTCGGATAATGGTGTTAGGATTTAGCAATGTAATTTTTTACAAATGTCTTATCTTTATCCCAAAATTGGAGAGGATTATCATGATAAAATTATTTACATAATGCTTCTTGTTGCTTAATAATTTCCTTTTTAGTGTTAAGCTCAAGTAGAGAAATTTCTAAAGTAGTTTCTCGTTGAGTGGGTATTACCTTCTCACCACACTTGCTGCTTGTAAACTCAACCATATGATGGGTATAAGCCTTATTTAGCTTATCAATAAAGACATAATGAACATTTATGGTGAATATAACTTGGCTTGTGGTTTGGGTGCATGGAGAATACAACATTTGAACATTATTGCCAATTATCATTCATGTGATGGTCGGTTGGTTACCCATAATACTCGGTATTACGCCTTGGACACTTTTATTTGTGATTCTTATTTACAAAGGATTCTTTGCTCACTTCCACATAAAATCTGGAAATAATAATCTTTTACAAAGCACATAGAACAATCACTATCAATATAAGCACATAATTTATGCTTATTATATCCTTCTAAGCATATGTTTACTCGGAATATAAATGCTATTAGGATTGGTATAAAGCTCTCATATGAGATCTCTATGGTCATATGGTTTAACTCGTTTTCATAAACTGGCTCACTAATGGTTCTTGTTTTATAACCCATCACCTTTCGACCTAAACAGGCGCTTCCATCTATACATTGTCATGAAGTTTCAAAACTTATGCCACTCATTTCACTAGTCATACTAATTGTGACATCTTCCTCGGTTGATGAGGTCCCTTCTTTCTATTGAGATTTTGTACTCATACTTCTTGTTAAATGAGGTTTTTCCTGTCATTTAGATCTACTACACAAATTGGTTTATTCCTATGATTATTTGATCATTAAAGTTGGTGTGCCTAATATCACAGAGTAGACCATAAAGGTCAATATCTTTACCATAATATTATAACGAGTGTGATTTGTACTTTAATACTCCCGACATGGATATATATATATATATATATATTATCATTCTTATGTTTAAGGATGTTATCCAATTAAAAAGATTAACTTGCAAATATCATGCTCGGTCTTTAATTTCAATATCTCCTTCCATCATTTCACACATATATTTTTTCTTAAGTTAAAATAAAAGTTTCTTTTATATCACATCTTCGAGAGATAATTGGGATTACCCAATCTCCTTTAACTTCTTCATTTTTATTTTCATTATCTATGATAAAGTCTTCACTATACAAATCTCCTAGGGTGATTTCATTACTTTCCATCATGAAACTATTTTTTTCATAGTCATTGTTTACATATTCATCTTTCATGACAATTTCAACGATTCCTTTATTGTTTTTTAATGAAAGGTCGAGTGCTTCATCTTCGCTAAACTCAACATATTCTAAGCTTCATAAGGTTTCGATGAGGTTTTTGTTTTTTCTATTTTTACATTTGTTGGTATAATGCCCTATTTCTCATATGCCCAACACTTACAATTGTTTTTTCTTGTCGGATAATAGGAAGTCTTTCCGAAAACTCTTCTTGGTTTGGGATTTTCAGTAATTTTGTTATAGTACTTTCTCCAGTATTTTTCGCCTCTTTGTTTATTAGAGCTATCTTATAGAACTTTCACTTTCTTCTTCTTTTAGGTTCTTTTCCCCATTGATTTGAAGCATTCCAACATATAAGAAATTGTTTCTTCATCTTCTTTTACTTCTAGATATCTAAGTATTGATCACTAGTTTATCTTCTTAAGAAAGATATTCTTGTTCCTAGAGTATCTATGACATCTTCCTTTTCAGACCATGTAACATATTTCTCATTAATTATTGAATTAATGAGGCATTGATATTTGTCGTAGAACATTCCTAAATTATTGTCGTTGTGACCGATTTTGTAGTAATACATGCTAAATTATGCTATGTAATTCCTCAAGTACCTTATATCACATAGTTTTTATGTTATTTACTTTTCTCTGCCACTCTCTAACCTTTTCTTTAGAATCAATTCTAGCACGTATAAATTTATTTGCAATTTCCTTACGTAGAGCTTTAAAAATAGCAATTGGGGAATCCATCATTGTCAACTCCTCTTTTCCTTCTTCATTTAATAAATCATACCAATCAATAACAATACTAGAAAAGCTATGTCCAACAAAATTAAAAAATTTCCAACTTTCCATGTTGTATTAAGGTTTAAGACATTATTTATTCCAAGTTTCCAGGTGTTCGAATATTTCTTCTCTATTACGAGCTCCATCTATGTTTAACATATAATCGGATTGACTTATAGGAGTGAGGATAATTTCTTCAAATAATGTTGTTTTCTTAGGAAGGAATCCAAAAGTGAAATTTGTTGTCCTCCCAGCTGGGACATACCTTGCTCCAAGGAAATTTGTATTTCTTCTAGATGATTATCCAAAAATTTCAAGTTTAGGAAGTACATTATTCACATCATTCAGCTCTTCTAAACTCATCATTTTCTACCATTTGTTTATACTTCTTATTTAATCTTCTTTTTACTTCTTCTAATGGTAGGGTGTTAATTTCTTTCAGTTTAATAAGATTTATTTGTTGATAGATTTCTTCCTCAAGATAGAGATAAGTTACTTCTTCTTCAGAGATATTAAGTATTTGTTATTTATCAACAATAACACTCATTATCTTGTTTAATACGTTTGGATCTTATTCATTCTCAAATATTTATGAAGTTTATCTAGAATAGTTGAATAGATGGAATTTTGGCATGAAAATAACTCTGAACTTGAGCTTGGTTCGAAGGTTGCTAACCTTGTGGTATATTTGGGCTAACCCCATGAAAATACTTATTTAGGTCACTTAGACTAGCTCACAATCCATTAAAGTGGACTTGGGTGAGCTTTCTCGATGTGACTGACCATCTCCATTTACTTGGATAAGTTGGGAGGTTAGGGCCTTGTCTTAACTAATTAGATCGTTAATTGAAAAAATAGCAAACCAAACCACCTTTTTAGCTTTATTTAGTTTGATTTTCATTATTTATTTTTTCATTGATTTGGCTTAGCTTTAGCTGCTCGAATTACATTCCGATATTTAAAACCCTTCTCTCTATGGTTCGACACCATGAATACTCACTTAAGGTCGCTTTTATTTTTAAGTTGTAGAAATTGCAACATGTACTCCTTCCTAGAAACAAATGTCAAAAAAGAAAATAAAATAGAAAATAACAAAAAGCAACATGTTAAATCAAACTTTTTCATATAAGGTGCCACTGTGGAGGAGGGACATAGGATTCAAAGGATGATTGCTTAAAATAAAATACCCTTGAACTTTTAGGCAAAGGTGCTAAATACCCCTAGATTTTGAAATTGAAGCGAATACTCTTGGAGTGCATGGAATTATTTTATTTTCTTGTAATTATTAATGATATATGGTTATTAAAATAGTGATGTGACTTATAATAAAGTGATATAACTAAATTAATGATATATGTACCACATTACATGTTAAAGTATGTAATAGAAAGCATACGGAAAACTTAGGGTAATTTTAAGTGGAAAAATTTAAAATATTAATATTACTTAATTATTAGATTTAAATAAGCTAGGGTCAATTTCTGAACAATATAATATAATTTTTTTAACTCACGTTTGATTTGATTAATCAATTGAATCAATAAATTTTCACAATCCATATTATATGGGAAAGATATGTGATGGAATGATTCACCAATATGAGAGCATCACATTATATATATAAGAGATCATACAAAAAATAATTTACAATTATTTATTTACTTGTAATATTTCTAATACCTTGTTACGCTCTTTTAAGCCGATCGAGAGGATGCATGGACAACTTGGACTTAAGAAATTTAAACTATTGAGAGGGCAACCCATTAATGAAGATGTCCATAATCTGATAAGTAATATGGATAAATCGCATAGGTGACCATAGGTTGCTTTTTAGAGCATAAAGATATGAGGTTAGGCCCAAAGTAAACCGCATAGCCCATGGTAGACCGACAAGTGTCACTACACTTACCCAATCAGCATCGGAATAGGATATAATGATCGACGGTGACGAAGTAGCCCGAAGAAAAAGCTCATGCTCAAGAGCGTCCTACAAATACCAAAAGATGTGTTTGACAACATGTAAATGAGTAGCATAGGGAGCAAAGATGAATTGGGAAACTACATGTACTTGCATAGGTAATATCGAGTGAGTCATGGTTAAGTATTGTAAAACACCTACCATACTTCTCTCGAGAGAGATCAATAGAAAGTCCACCATCCGTAAAGGATAGGGTGGTTTCGATAGCTGAAGGAGTTTTAACATAAGTAAGTTTGAAGATGAAATCTATGTAAGAGGTCTAAAATATATTTCTGTTGCGTTAAAAACAATTTGAAAAGGGATTGAACCACCTGAATACCAAGAAAATAACTTAGGTTTCCAAGATCTTTCATGGCAAACTTACTTGAAAGGGAGTCAATGAAACATTAAAGTAAGGTGGACATTTACTAGTCAAAATAATGTCATCCATATAAAAATATGATTACCGAGTACGAAGAACAAATATGGAGGCGTCGGCATTACAACATACAAAACCATAAGATAGAAGGAAGCTACTAAAATGATGAAACCAGGCATGAGGAGCTTTTTTCAATCCATAAAGCGCTTGCTTAACGCAATAAACATGGAAAAGGAAGTTAGGATTTTTCAAACCTAGGGGTTGTTGATAATTGCACAAAATGTATATCTTTTGATGGTGTTTTGATTTTTCTTGGGAAATTTGAGTTTAATGGAGCATGTTTTCGCTCCATTTCAACTTTACACTTGTATGTTTTGGTGTTTTAAGATGAGTTATGCAGATTTGATCACCAATACCAAGGGTTGCCAATATTAGTTGGTGTTTTGAGCATTAAGAAGACCAAAACAGTTTAACATTGCGATCAAAACGAATAGTTCCATTTGTTTCCCAAAATTTGCAGTTCCAGCAGTGAACATGGGCAGCCCGTGTCCACTAATACAACTCGTGTTGGACATCGGTAGCCAACACGGGTAGCGTGCGTCCATGGTCACAACCCCTGTTGGACGTCGGTATCCAACACGAGTAGCTCGTGTCGGCTGACACGACTAGGTTGGATGCATTTTCTACCATGTCGTTTTAGTTTTGGCGGTTACGCCTCTTGATTGCCTGTTGATGGTTATTAAAGGCCGAATTTTGTAGCAGTTTTAGGCATCCATCACCATCCTCATCAGCCATTTTTAACATTCAAACTTCATGCACCATTTCACTATTAAAAGAGAGAGTTTACGGAATGAGGAAAAGTTCTTGCGAAGTTGAAGGAAGACTTGAAGATCGAGAGGTCGAGTTATTCAAACTAAGAGGTTCAAACAAAATTTTCTGGAGACTAAGAATTTCTATTCTCCCTTTCATCTCTTTTCTTTATAATTCAACTATGTTAGTTTTGATGTTAGTTTTAGTCATGTGTGAGTAGTATTTTTAATCTAGGATTTGCTAAACCGAATAATGTTATCTTTTCGATAATTGAACTTTTGTGCTTGAATTTTATTTTGAATGATTCTATCTATCTTATAGTTTTCAAGCCAATGTGAAATTATTGGCTATTTTCTTGCATGTATTCGAGTTGCTTGAATGAAGTATTGAAGAAGAAGCTCAACATCAGAAAACTAAGATTATACTTAATTTGTGATGTCTAGAGGTAGGATTGCCAATTAGGAGATCACTTTGATAATCTATCTTTATGACTTGATTGAATTGAAAACCATGAGAATATGTAATTGATTTAAGTCAAGTAATTCACTTTATTTTGAAAGAAAGTTGTAATTGCCATTTGATTATCGAACGTTAAATCATATGAATAAATGAAAAGCACATGTTTAATTACCAAATAGAAACATTTTAGGTGAAGTGATCCCTAGGCGTTTTAGTTTCACGATTTCTAGAGAGAGTTAATATTAATCAGCCAAAAAGTCAAATATGAATTGCTTAGTATATTGAGATGATTAAGACTGAGTAGATTGCGTTGGTCCTTATGGGACGACACTTGATTGCTATAACGGTAGAATCATACACTTGCAGAGCCCATCGGTTGTTTCATATGAATAGTCTCGATAAGATGCCCATGTAAAAAGGAATTCTTGACATTAAGTTGTTGAATGGGCAAATGAAAAGAAGCAACAAGAGTCAAAACTAAATGAATAGTGGGAAGCTAAACAATGGGGCTGAAAGTCTCATGGTAGTTAATACCTAGTTGTTGGTGAAACCCCTACGCTACAAGTTGAGCTTTGTACCTCTCCATGGTGCCATCATATTGTATTTGATCATGTAAATCCATTTACTACCAACCAAATTGAGATCTGGTTAGGAAGGAACCAAGTTCCATGTGTGTTACCGGCAATCAAAGCATTATACTTCTCATCCATAACTTTCTTCCATTTAGAATGATTAGAATCCTGAGCGAAACATTTAGGTTCAACTTCAAGCAAAATTCATACATAGGGACACGAGACGCTTAGGTTTGACAATGCCGGACTTGGACTTAGTTTTGCATGAGGTGGGCATTGGTGGATTAAGACACAAGAATACTTAGGGAGACAACTAGACTTGATGACAAACCTATAAAATTGCTAGCATAAGTAAGAGGGCTCGACGATAGAGATGTTGCAGGGGATGGGGTGGACACAGGTGTTAGCTTGTCGTACAGCAACAAATTAAACCACTACTTAAACTTATAATAAACAATATAGCAAGGGCAAGTAGGGATCGAATCCACGAGGAAAGATATAATAACATGCAAGTTTTAATCTAATTAAATTTACTACTCTTAAAAACAAAACAGAAAATATAAATTAAAATCAATAACTAAAATTCATAGAAAATTATCTAATAACTAAATAAATAATTTATACAGAATAATAAAACTACAATAACCCAGAATAATAATACTAATTTTCTA